>CAUYQU010018324.1:0-44298 GCA_963574635.1 Cheracebus regulus | reverse complement strand
CCTCCCGCCCCCTCTCCCTCCCTCCCTACCTCCCTCTCTCAAACACAAAGGCTTTGTCATCATCTCTTTTTTGATGATGAAAGATGATTGCAATATTATTACAAAGAACAAAGTTCAGCAAGGAAAGGCAAGTCATTCTCTCTCTCACCACCCCCACCCCATAGTGCCACCCTCAGAGAGTCAGAACAGGAGCCTGCTCCCAATTTCTGACCTCTAACAGCAGGTAACACGTAAGGGATGCCCACAATGGGGAGGTGGCCTGCTCTTGGAAAAGCCACGTCTCAGGGCCAGGGTCCCACCCTCAACCAATCTGCTCTTTCAACCCCTGGCCCTGCTTTTCCTCTGAGTGGCTCTCATTGCCAACCAGGCATACCCAGGCAGCACCCCAGTCATGGTCCTCCCCACCTCCCATACACCCACCCGGCCCAGGTGAGCTGTCCTTCCTGAGATCCCTGGCACATGAGAGGTGATTTCACATTTCCAACTGTGGCCCTCCAGAGCCACCCATGCAGATGTGTTTATGGCAGCAGCTTCCCTGGGGCTTAGAGGATGTGCTGGTCTTCCTGCATGGATTCTGAGGGCCACAAAATCCAACTTCATAAGATGAGGATTCAGTGGACTGTGAGAAAGGAACATGATTTCCAGTGGACAGAGGGGACTAATATCAGTAAATCCTACACAGGATGAAGGAGGGTGAATTGGCCAAAGGACATGAGGGATAGAGAGACGTGCACCATAAAGAGAGTAGATGGAGTTGTGCCTCCAGGTTCTGAAACTCGGACTTCAGAGGCCTGAATTCCACCTGATTTGCTTGTTTGAATCATCCTGATACTCCCAGGAATTTCATGATGACCTACTGTGTGCAGGCAGCAGGCGTGGGGCACAGAATCAGATAAAGTCTCTGTCCTCACTTCCTGCCTCCTCTGGAGCTCAGTGACTCCACAGACCTAAGATCAGAATCAAAGATCCTTTGAGATGGGATAAAAGGCTCTGAACTCAGACAGCATCTGTGCAGATGTGGTGGACATTGGGTGCCCGGGTCAGCCATGCCTGTCATGGATACAAAATGCGTGGTACAGGTGAAGACATCCCTTGGTCGCAGGACTCCACCTCTTCAAGAATGAAGATCCCTTTTTAATGTCAAAAAAAAAAATTCTACAGACCCAATATTCAGTAATATTTCTGTAGGGCTTCCTATAGGTAAGAGCTAGCGATAGGTAAGAGCTGTACTTCAGTATCTCTGAATTCAGTCAATAATGACAAAAGCCATTCAGAAGTCAGTAATCCCTTTGTAAAAGTGTGGGTCATTGATCACAACAGTGTCATGACTATCTTGGACCTGGTAATGCCTGTGGGTAGTGGCTGTATGGAAGATGTTCAGAATACAGATGGCTTATTGGGTCCTAGAGGTCCGTAGTCCACAGGCAAGAGTCTCTGATGTGGACCAGCGATGACAATGCTGGCCCCAAACACATAAGGGGCATCCAGCACCAAGGAAAAGTGAGGACTCCTCACCACATTTTTTTTCTTTTTTTTTGAGATGGAGTCTGGCTCTGTTGCCCGGGCTGTGACTCAATCTTGGCTCACTGCAACTTCTACCTCCCAGGTTCAAGTATTCTCCTGTCTCAGCCTCCAGAGTGGCTGGGATTACAGGCATCCGCCACCATGCCTGGCTAATTTTTTGTATTTTCAGTAAAGATGGGGTTTCACCATGTTGGCCAAGCTGATCTCAAACACCTGACTTCAAGTGATCTGCCCACCTCGGCCTCCCAGAGTGCTGGGATTACAGACGTGAACTACTGCACCTGGCCATTCCTCCACTTTTCAAAGTGGGCTTCTGGTGCATGTTTTTGTTTTGTGTTGCCGTCTGCATTCTTTGCCTCTTTTTCATCCTTCCCTCTCATCTGTATATGCGTCAATTTTAAAATAGCTGCTAGGTGTGGTGGTCTCACACCTGTAATCCCAGCACTTTGGGAAGCTGAGGCGGGATAATTGCCTGAGGTCAGGAGTTCAAGACCAGTCTGGCCAACATGGTAAAACCCCGTCTCTACTAGAAAGATACAAATATTAGCCAGGCCTGGTGGCAGATGCCTGTAAGCCCAGCTACACAGGAGGCTGAGGCAAGAGAATCACTTGAACCTGAGAGGCAAAGGTTGCGGTGAGCTGAGATCATGCCATTGCATTGCAGCCTGGGTGACAGAGCGAGACTCTGTCTCAAAACAAAAATCCTATTCTGTTTTTCACTTGGCAAAAGGGTTCCTACCCCTTTTCCTGTGATGGTTCATCTCTGAATAGTTAATGAGAAGCTATTAATACTTTAGAAAAGGAACAATCTCAATATTCTATTTTATTTTTAGAATATATTATCCTTTGGGAATAGCCCCTCAGAAGCTGTGACACCAAACAAATCATTCCTGTCTTCGCACCAGTGAAAGTAGGGTGCTGGCCTAAAGGGCGTCCCTGAAGGGAGTATACACCATACATACCGCACATACCACACACACACACACACACAGATACACAGCATGCACAGATACACCGCACAGACACATATACCACATACACACGCATACACCACACATTCAACACACACACACCCACACACAGATACACCATGCACAGATACACCACACAGACACATACCACATACACACGCATACACGCACATATTCCACACACACACACACACACAGATACACATCATGCACAGATAAACCACACAGACACATACCACATATATACACATATTCCACACACACACCCCCACACATATACACAATACATACACAAAACGCACATACACACCACACACACCACACACAGATACACCATGCACAGATACACCACACAGACACATATACCACATATACACGCATACACCATACATTCCACACACACACCCCACACACACGCAGATACACCACAGACATATATACCACATACACATACACACCACACACATATCACACACCCTGACACATACCACACACAACACATACACAAAACACACATACACACCACACACACGCACACCACAGACACACACCATACATACCACACTCTCCACATACATATCACACACACACATACCACACACACACAACACATACACAACATGCATACACACCACACACACGCACACCACAGACACATACACACCATACACATGCCACACTCCACAGCTTGCTGACCATCTGCCCTGTGCAACTGATTAGTGGAGCAGTTCACCTGCTCTGAGCAGCCAAGGACAGGGAACCGGATCAGCCTGGCCCGCGGTCAGTGCCTAGAGAGACTTAGTCCCTGCAGCACTCCAGGCTGCAGGGGCTTCCAAGACATCTATGGCCCTTGTGCCCTGGTGATGGGTGTTAGGACACAGAGAGACTGGCAGGAGGAGAATCTCCCTCAAGGCTCTAGCGCAGCTAGGACTGCGGCCTTCTCTGGTGGGGACAGAGGGAATGTTCCTGAAGAGGGAAAAGGTATTTCTAGCACCACAGCAAAACTGATGAATGGTTATCTCAGAAATATGTCACTTTTCCCAGGAGATGGGTACCTCTGGTCTCACATGGTACCTGGTACCTCTGCCCCTAATGAGGTCTCCAGAGAACACAAGAAACCGTTCTCTGAGTCCCCCTTGCCTCACGTGTGCCAACCCCTCAATACCTCAGGTCCCCTGATGAGGCAATGCCTGGGACTGCTGGTGTGGGTGCTCCTAACAACACAGGGAGGCTGATGGTCCCACGTCCCTGTCACAGATGAAACAGTGGCTCCCAGATGCTGAGCAGTCAGCCCCAGGGCACACGGCCAGGAAGAGACCAGCAGGGTGGAGCCCGGCTCAGCTCAACTGGCCACTGAAGGGTGCTGTTTGCCATTTGTACGTGCTGTATCCGAGTTCGGTGTGCAACTCTTTGCCCCAGGAGGATGCAGAGGGCTGCACTGGCTAGCGATGCTATGCGAGTCTAGATTCAGCATCGGGTTTGCCAGTGTCCACAGCTCCTCCCACCCCACCACACCCATGCATCTGGCCCCTCCCACACACACAACACATGCCACACACACACACCACACATGTATACACAACACACATCACACCACACAGACATATATGCACAACACACAATACACCATGCACAGATACACCACACACTCCACACACACATCACACACCCCACACATACCACACATATACAAAAACACACCACACATGCACATAACATACACACTACACACACGTGGGGCACTATATTCACCCACACTCCATCCCTCCTCAGGCACTCTCTCCTAAGACGCTCTATTTTAACTCCTTGGATCCTGCCTCTCCCAAACCGGATCCTTAAAGCCCATCTCCAGGCAGCTTTGGCTCCACTCTTATTAGCTGTATGATCTGGATTGAGTCACTTAGCCTCTCTGAGCCCTCAGCCTTCTCATCTTTAGTACGGAGATCACCTTCTCTTCCCTGCCTACCACACAGCAGATCCTGTGTGCGCTCTGGGGAAGGGAAGGCACCAGTAGGGGTACTCCCCACTCTCAGGTGTCTCCCCCAGAACTGAAGCATGGCCTAGAGAAGCAAAACTCTGTTCTGCCTCCTCCAGATCCATGCCATTGCTCCGAGGAGTCCCGGGGAGGCACTGATCTATCCCAGAGAAAACCTCCAGTAGGCTAAGTCTGTGCCCAGACGCTAGTTCCACCGCTACCGCCTGGCTAGGTGACTTCCCTGTGGGTACCTCAGAACTAAAAAGCGCAGTCCTCAGCCCCCTCTTTGAAAGAAAAGCAAAACAGTAGCACTACAAGCCTGAATTTCCTGCAGGCAGTTTGCCCAGGTGCTCAGGAGTCACCAGCTTAAACACCTTTCTCAGGGCAGCCCTAAAAGGGAGTGGATTTGACACCCTACCTGCGTGCGCTTTCTTGGGTAGGTATTTGGATCATACTCCTCCAGGTAAATCCTGGCCTGGGGCTATAATCAACCAGACACCCAACACTCAACCCCCAGAGTGTGTCCAGCATTGTGCTGGGTGCTGTGGGAGGGTGAGATCCTTGTCTCTGGAACTTAACATGACTTGGGGAAATGGTGAAATCAACATGGAACAACACAGCGACTCGGTCACTGCATGAGGCCGAGCTGCCGCACACATCAGGGATTTAGGAATTAGAGGCCAGGAAGGGATGTCGCCTTCTGAAAAGGCTTCATGATGCTCAGCAAGGCTGTCCAGGAGGCCAAGACGAGAGGTCCCCCAGAGGGGTAGGGAGGTGACATCTCCTTTTGTATGAAAGAGACCCCAGGCAGAAACGATTAAGATAGTTCTTAATTGCCCAGCATTTCCCAAAAGCTTTTCTTTTTCATTCCACTTCAGCGCTGGATCTGCTTGAAGAAAATTAGTTTTAGGAAATATTTTAAGACATTTAAATCGAGGATTTTTAAAACACCCCTATTCCCTTGTGGTTCCCTCACAAACTTGTTGATAAATTGGGGCTATTCAAATGCTTATGAAGACTGGGGTGAGAGAATGTGCAGAATAAATTGAAAGGGAAAAAACACCTGCTCCAACCTGCCTTCCCGGAGTCTGGGTGTTCTGAGCTTTCGCTGCACACTAGCATCACGTTACCTGAAAAGAGTTCGAACATACAAATGCTGTGCCCACGCAGAGAGATGGATGCCTTGGTCTGGGTTGGGGCCCAGGCATCTGACTTATTTCACATGCCTCCAGGTGATTTCTTTGGTTTTTTGTTTGTTTTTTTGAGATGGAGTCTAACTCTGTGAGCCAGGCTGGAGTGCAACAGTGCGATCTCGGCTCACTGCAGCCTCCACCTCCTGGGTTCAAGCAGTTCTCCTGCCTTGGCATCCCGAATAGCTGGGATTACAAGCACCCGCCACCACACTCACCTAATTTTTTTTGTAATTTTAGTAGAGACAGGGTTTCACCATGTTGGCAGGCTGGTCTTGAACTCCTGAACTCAGAATCCGCCTGCCTCGGCCTCCAAGTGATTTCAGATGTGCAGCCAGGGCGAGGCCTCTGGTGGAGCTGCGTGTTCACGATCTGCCTCCTTGTGAGCATTGGAAGCCAGGGTTTCAGATTTCCGTCCTCTCACTGACAAGCTCCTCCTCAGTGGCCCGCTTCTTTCTCCCCACAGAGCCAGCCCTCCTCCCTGGCCATGCTGGACCTTCTGCACGTGGCTCGGGACATCGCCTGTGGCTGCCAGTATTTGGAGGAAAACCACTTCATCCACCGGTGAGTCTAAGTGACCGGCTTTTCCTGTCATCCTGTCGCTCTGTCTGTGTCCTTCCCTGAACATCTCAAGGGCTCCCATTTTCCCCTTCAGAGCAGAATATTAGGTCTCCCTCCAGAGTTGTTTGGATGTAGGATGATTCAGCTTTGTTTTGTTGTTGATTTTTGTAGAGATGGGCTCTCACTTTATTGCCCAGGCTGGTCTCAAACTCCTGGGCTCTAATGAGCCTCCTGCCTTGTCCTCCTGAAGTGCTAGGATTTCAGGCAGGAGTGATGGCTCCTATTCCCTTCAGCTTTGTCTTTGAGATGAGAACTTATTCTATCAGGATTTCACTTGCCCCTTTTGTAAAACGGATGTCATAAAATATCCTTGCCAGGGCTAGAGACCTGTAAGTTAGTCTTCACCTCCTGTGAGGACCCCTGCCTGTATCTTGAATGTTCAAGTCCTATATCACTTTAAGGTTTCCCCCATATAGAAAACTGGGCTCCTTATGGGAAGTTAAGGAATGGTGTTTTTGACAATGGGTAGCTCATAGGCAAGGACACTGTTTTATTCATCTTTGTATACTTGGCATATAGAGGGGGCACAATGTGTGTTGGATACACTAATTTTTCTCAACTCTTAAATGAAGCATAGTGATGATTTTCACTACTTCTATACTTCATTTCTTCTGTTATGATTCTTGTGTTTAAAACCTGTATGGGCTGGGACGTCATGCTATGAACATATTTCACGTGAAAGCTGATAACTTTCTCAGCTGACAACTTGAAATCAGAAAAGTAAAATGGATCATCAGGCTCCTTGCAAAGCTCTTCCTTAATGATTTGCCACTAATTTAGTGAATAATAACCTGGTGAACTCAGAACCATTTATTAACACATGTCTTTGAAGAGTTTAAGGCATGTTCATAATAATTAAAATATGTAGTACAAAGCAGGAAGTGAGAGATGTTGTATGAGCTTAGAAATAGAAAAGTATGCAAGTATATAACAAGCTATGCTTTTTCCCTAATAAATGTGGAGAAAGGAGAGCTCAGGAAGCACACTTGCCTAAGTTCCAAAGTCACTCCTGAAACAAGGCCATCAACTCTCAGAAGAGCTTGTGCTGTTCCTGTCACTTCATCATTTTGCCCTTCAGTTCTTCCTCTCGCTTCTAACCCTTTGCGTCGTGCAGGTCATGCTGCTTCACAGAAATAATGGAAGTGAAAAAGGAGCTGGGACCAGCTCCACCATCTGCTGCTTCTAAGAGTATGTCAGTTCTGTTCTTTTTTTTTACGGTAGTTTTTCAGCCCTTTCCCCACTCCCCAGTCCTGTTCTTGTCCTTTTCGTGGTACCCAGAATTTTCCATAAATCTCAACTCTGGGCTTTGCAGATCTATGAGTCAGTCAAGACAGAGCTATGTTCTTTTTGAATTCATCCTCGGCTAGAGTCATCTTTCTATCTTTTGTCCATGTGCTTTAAGTCTGGACTCCTCTGAGAGCAATCTGTGTCACTTCAGTGACCAAATGTCTTCCTTTACTTAGCATTGGGATTTTTTTTTTTTTAATCTCTGCCCACGTTAGTCACCCTAGCATACAGATCCTCTGGCTGAGTGATCATGTCCATTTTTCCCTCTGACCTTTTGACATCTGCTTTCCTACAGCCACAAGATATTTTGATGGTGTCCAATGCTCTGTTGTGATGATGTGAACAGGATTACATTCCCTCAAGACTCCTGTCACTTCCACATCTAGAAATAGTTACTGAAGGGCAGAATTAGATCCCAGAGTAATCATTTATTGCTCTTTTCTGCTTTTTAAGAAATTAAATTGTGAAACACCGAATCAAGGCAGTATCAGATGATCTGTTTTAAGCAAAAGAAAACTTCCGGCAGAAACTGTCCATCTCAATCAAAGCCTTTCTTCTGGGGTAATTTGGTCATTTGCATGAAAAAAAGTCTTTTACATATTCTAACTAGCTAAGAGGTCTATGGGACATAGCCACAACAGAGTTGCCTTGAATTCTCTCTCTCCCTCCACCCTTTACCTGCTCCTAAGATTCATGGACTTCCACACATGTATACTTTTACACTTTTGGGATTCATAGTGGAACTTCCTCAACAGATCCACATGCTTCTTTTTTTTTAATTAGATCTTTTTCCTTTGGACATGGGTTTTTTTGCCATTTCATGAATGATGTGTCATTTTACCAACTCTTGGTGTGTTCTATATGTTGCATTTACTTTCTTGCCATTAAATTCAAGATCACTTTTTAAAACAACCATTCCATATGCATCCGTGTAAAGACTTTTCTGGAGCCATAAATATTGTTCCTGGTCTATTTTGCTATATTTCTCTTGAGAATTAATGGCTATATAGCCAACTATTTTTCCTCCTTTTTGATGTCATATGTGTTATGCTTTTATGGTTTTATAGGGGCATTTTATACACCACCTCAAAATTCAACTTAAACCTCTGGATCAGGTCAGCGGCATTAACAACATGAATCTCCCACTTGAACCCATTACTCTGGCACCCTCAGCCATGATCCCCAATCAAGATCCTATTTTTTAAATACAATCCTACAGCCAGTTGATTCTCTAAGTCCTTTCTCAACCTAGGATCAGAACTTTCAGGAAACCAGTTAAACATGAAAACAGCAGCTGTGCTCCCTAAGTACGTCTTGTTTTTTTCTTAGTATTAGAGACCCATTCCAGACTTCTTCAGGCTGTGTCATTTGTTCCCACATGCATGTCCAGAATGGGGAGCAGTCGGAGAGTAGAAGCTGATGAGTCTTGGAGAGCGGTTGACCATGCCTCAGAGGCGGGCTACGGGAAAGCAGGCCATCTGGAGTCAACAACAGAGATGACAACTTTATCAGCTGAAAGAAGCAATGCTTCAGCCATGTAGCTTAGCAGAGGCTTTGAATAAAATCATGGGCCAAAGAACCATAATGGCTTATTTAAAAAAATTAAAAAAAAAAAAAAAAAACTTTTGGAGGCCGAGGCAGGCAGATCATCTGATGTCAGGAGTTTTAGACCAGTCTGGCCAACTTAGTGAAACCCAATCTCTACTAAAAATACAAAAAGTTAGCTGGGTGTGGTGGCACACGCCTGTAGTCCCAGCTACTTGGGAGGCTGGGGCAGGAAAATTGCTTGAGCCCGGGAGGCAGAGACGGCAGCGAGCTGAGATTGTGCCACTGCACTCCAACCTGGGCAGCAGAGCAAGACTCTGTCTCAAAGAACAAACTAAAAATATTTGGGATTTCTTTTTTTTTTTTGGAAATGGAATCTCACTCTATCACCAGGCTGGAGTGCAATGGCCTATTCTCCACTCACTGCAACCTCCAATTCCATGGTTCCAGCAATCCTTCCGCCTCAGCCTCCCGAGTAGCTGGGATACAGGCACGTGCCACCATGCCCAGCTAATTTTTGTATGTTTAGAAAAGATGGGGTTTCACCATGTTAGCCAGGATGCTCTCGATCTTCTGACCTCATTATCCGCCCACCTTGGCCTCCCAAAGCACTGGGATTACAGCATGAGCCACCGCGCTCAGCTGGGAGTATCTTAATCTACTTGAATTTGATATCAGGGAAGCCATGCTGTTCTAAAACACTTTTTCAAACAACTGGCAGAAACCAGCCCGTGGTTTGTACTAAATCTGCCTAAAGCCAAACAGCATTCCTTATGGCCTTATGTTATCTACTTTTAACTTACTTTTTAAAAATAAAATGAGGACAGTAATAGCACCTTGTATCTTAGGGGGTTGTTGTGAGAATTACAGATGAAGCACTTACAACACTTAGCACATAGTAAAAGGCCAATAAATCCTAGTTCCTAGAATACTTCATTTCATTATTATTGTCCCATTAAACATTTTTAATCATTTTCCCTAATCCTTCTCCATTTCTCTGTGAGTTGTGAGGCCTGGAATTGGTAAGGCTGCTTCTCTCATACTGAAGTATGCTATACCAAAGGAAATGCAGGAAAGAGAGGGAACTATTTAAACTTAGCTTAGAGACACAATCCTCATGTTGGAGGTTGTACACTTACCTTCCTAGGGATCAAATTAGGAAATGCATTTTCTTTCTTCCCAGAGACATTGCTGCCAGGAACTGCCTCTTGACCTGTCCAGGCCCTGGAAGAGTGGCCAAGATTGGAGACTTCGGGATGGCCCGAGACATCTACCGGTGAGTAAAGACAGCATCAGCCCCTCAAGGTCTGTCTCCGCCACCTCGTCCCCTCAAGCGAACGGGGTGTTGCTGCTTGTCCCTTATATCATCTCCTGTTACCCTGTCAACTTTCCACCTAAAATTTCACTAAGTCCCTTTTCAGGAAATGGGAAACCTTAATTAGTGGCCACGCCTGCAGGCCTAAATCAGGGATCACATGTCCTGCAATAATTGGCTCCAAGTCCTTAAATCGCTTGTCCATCCTGTGGTTCCAGTTCCAACTCTCCAATCCCGCTGTGCTCTGAGACATGGAGAACTTGGAGACTTGATGTGAAAAGACCTTCAAAGTGAACTTATTTAACGTCTTCAGCTCCTCTTCTCAGGAATCCTAAGTGGCTGTGGCTTCTCTCACCCCAGGCACCTGCACGGCAGCTTGGGCAGGACGCGGGCCCAGCTCACTGCTCCACTTTAGCCACCCCAGGGGATGCGGAGTATAGTGCAAAACCCATCAGTACTTAGCGCAGCCATATTTTTTTTTCCCTGTCACATTCTCAAGCCTACATTTTTAAAATTAATTTTTTCAATTTTAAAAGCTAATCTACTTTAATTGTGCTTTATTTCACTCTTCTCTTCCCTGCCCCTAGTTCCTTTTTTTCCCCTGATTATTTACAACATTGACTTGCTATATGAGCTGAGCAAGTCCCCCCTTGCATGGGCTGACCCCTTCCCTAACTCACAGGGGTAGAGAAAGGAGCAATGGTTATGTGGAGCTTTAACTCTTCAGGAATAAGTGAGACTGATCCAGACACCACCCCTGAAGGCCTCAGTTGAACGTGGTAACAGTCCCCAGAGGGGTGAGCGTGCTGAGGCCATCACGTTACCATGGGGCAGCAGCTCATGGAAGACGGGTTAGTAAAGACATCTCTGGAGCGTCTACCACTGCTTTCCATCACACTCCCCCGGTCTGCTCCTCTTCACCTTCTAATGCTACCCACAAGCTCAGCGCTCCTTCCTCTGCTTTCTCAGAATACCCTGGGACTGCCTCTCATTTCAAATGCAAACGCTGCAGCATGACTTCTCGAGCCTTCCGTTATCTGACTTTTCTTCCCAGGCTCAGCTCTGACAGCTCCCAACTCCAGGCTTCCACCACCCTAAGTTACTGACAGTCCTTCACTCCCCACCTACTCTATACTTTGTGCAGTGGCACGGGTCAGGAATGGTCTTCTGGGAGAGCGTCTTTGCTACTCAGCTCCATCAGTGCCCTTCTGTGAAGGTTTCCCTGTCCCTGACCCCTGACTCGAGTAGAATGAATCAATTCTTCATTTGTGTCACTGAGCCTTGCACATACCTGCATTATTATATGTGTTGTTCTGTATTGAAATGCATAGATATCCATTTCTTCCACTAAACAATATCCTTGGGAGAGTGAGTGACTTATTATGTCCTCAGCACATGGCAGAGTACCTGACATATACTAAATAAATATTCAGTATATGTTTATTGAAGTAATTAATTAATGTAGACAGCTGGCAGGAAGCTGCCTCCTGTAACATACTCAGGAGAACACCAGGCTAGACATGCAATTGGCTTAAAAGGCAGATGAGTTAATTTATTGGTTTTTATCAGTGCGTTGCATTAATGGCATTACTGATGAAAACTAGTAAATTAATTCGTCTACCTTGTAAGTTAACTCCACGCCTAGCCCTGTGTTCTTTTGTCTGGGTGTGTCATGGGAGGCAGCATCCAGGCAGCTGTCTAGATGATTGGTTGGTTTCCTACACTACACTAAATGCCGTATGAGTATCAGAGGGTCCAAAATGATGAAGACACAAGCCCTGCTCTCAGTTCTCCCCTTTTGGAACTTGCATTACTGCAGATCATCAGAAACACACTATACTTCTAAGGCTGGAGTAATGTCACTCATTGTGAGTTATAATAAACAAAACCCAACAGGGAAAGCTAAACATCTGCTAGCAGGTATCTTAGTCATTGCATAGATCATTCCTCTCATGCCTCTCATGGGCTGTTTGCTCTTCTATTAAATGACACCAAAGCTCTTAACTAAATGATCTGTGTCCCCCTGCTCTCCTCTTGAACCGCCAAGGACCCTTGGTTAATTTCAGACCTTTAATGGGTAGACTATATTGCTGCCACTTGCTCAACTTTCCCGGCAGAGATGATGCTTAGTGCCATCTCCAGATCCTAGCTTGGCTTTCCTCCTCTTCCCCACAGGGCGAGCTACTATAGAAAGGGAGGCTGTGCAATGCTGCCGGTTAAGTGGATGCCCCCAGAGGCCTTCATGGAAGGGATATTCACTTCTAAAACAGACACATGGTAAGTCTTTCTGCTAGCACACTCCAGGTTTCCCTGAGGCCGTAAGGGGGAGCTCCTGGGCCAAATGATGTCACACCCTTAAGCCAGGAGCCCCTGTACTAGTAGGGAGGGAAAAGACGACAAAGTGGTTCTCAAATGTGAGCCTATATCAGAATTCATAAAGACTTGTTAAAATTCAGATTATTGGACCCTGCCCTGGGAATTTATGATTCAGAAGGCCTGGGATCCCCTGAGAATTTGCATTTCTAACAAGTCCTGGAGTGATGCTGCCATTGCTGCCTGGAGGACCACACATTAACAGCCGCATGTAATTTTAAATGGCGGATTGAACCCGTGCCCCTCACAAAGTACAAACACACACGCGCCAACAAATGGAGTCTTTTAATTGCATCAAACCCTGCAAGGACACAACAATGACAAAATTTGGGAAACTGGGGAGTCATGAACAAGTGGTGCCTGACTGAGAAGACTAGAAAGTGGATATCTAAACCGACAGTCCAGATCGGGAGCAGGGCGGGCTCCCTCTGCCTGAGAGCCCCAGAAAGGCCCAGAAATTGAAAGTAGGGGTGTAGGCCAGGCACAGTTGCACACACCTGTAATCTCAATACTTTGGGAGGCTGAAGTGGAAGGACTGCTTGAGCCCAGGAGTTCAAGACCAGCCTGGGTAGCATAGCAAGGCCCCATCTCTACCAAAAATTTAAAAATTAGCCAAGCAATCAGGCTGCCCACCAGCCAATGTCTTACACAGAACTTTCCATTGGCTTCTTAATGTCCCGTCTTAAAATATTAACAGCCAACAATCAACAAACATTTGAGAAAAGATTATAATCTGAAGAAAACAGACATATAAAGTGGAACTTGGAAGAAGAAACATGCAGAAAGTTTAGGAAAACTTTTTTAAAACTCCAGAAGATCAGAAAAACTATGACAACCATAATTAGAGGACAAAAGGTTACTTTAAACAATACTTTTAGGAGGAAAAAGAAATACAAGTGTGATAAGAGACGCCCTCGAGGAGATGGGCATGGCTACCCTGAAGCCGGTGTGGGCTGCGTGTTCTCACTTTCTTCCAAAGAGTACAAGGCTGGGATAGAGGGGAAAAGAGAAACTTCACAGCGGAGAGACCTGACAAACACCACCTCAGTCAGGTGCTCAAGGTCAACCTCAACAGTGATAAGTCTAGGGCCATGCATGGTGGCTCATGCCTATAATTGCAGCACTTTGGGTGGCCGAGGTGGGCAGATCATCTGAGGTCAGAAGTTCAAGACCAACTTGGCCAACGTGGTAAAATCCCATCTCTACTAAAAATACAAAAATTAGCTGGGCGTGGTGGCACATGGCTGTAATCCCAGCTACTCAGGAGGGTGAGGCAGGAGAATCACTTGAACCTGGGAGGTGGAGGCTGTAGTGAACTGAGATTGCACAACTGCACTCCAGCCTGGGCAACAAGAGCAAAACTCCATCTCAAAATATAATAATGACAGTGCTAGGTCATGTTGCCAGTATATACCTGTGATGTGATGAAAATAATACTTTTCCTTTGTGGTCTTCTTCCTCCCCACATCCCATAACCACAGTCTAATCATGAGAAAAACAGACAAATCCCCTATGGAGGAATATTCTGCAAACTTCCTGACCAGATCCTCAAACCTGTCAAGGTCATAAAAAACAAGGAAAGTCGGAGATGTTATCATAGTCAAGAGAAGCCTAAAGAAACAGAATAACTAAATGTAATGTGATATCCTTGTGAGATTCTGGACTAGAAAAAGGAGATTCAGTGAAAACTAAGGAAATCTGAATAAAGCATGGCTTTTAGTCAGTAACGCCTTAACTGTGGCTCAGTAATTGTAACAAGTATACCATACTAATGTGAGGCTAAAAGTAGGAACCAAGTGTGAGGTATAGAACTCTCTGGATTCACAGTTTCTTCCAAGTTTGAACTGTTCTTAAAAAAAAAAAAAAAAAAATCTTATTTAAAAATTTGATGACAGAAATGTAAAAGTAATGAAAAGGATGGAGTGTGAAGCTAAATAAACCTTCCAGAAAATAAAACTATAAAGGGATGGGAAATAGAGGAAAACACAAGAAATTTGTATTTTAAAAATGAAGGGGAATAGACCAAAAAGTCCAATTAGTTGACAAAATAGGGGCCCCAGAGAGAAGGAACAGAAGAAGTGAAGAGAATAAAAACATCAGAGAAACAATTCAAGATTTCCTAGCACAGGACATAAATTTCCAGAATGAAAGAATTCACCAAGTGCCAATCACCATGGATAAAAAGGACACATCCTCATGAAATTTCAGGCCAATGGTAATAAAGATCCTGCAAGCTTCCACAAAAAAAAAAAAAAAAAATTGTAAAAAAAAATAGAGATAAAAGATAAGGAATCCAAATGGTGTCAAATCAGTTAACAGCACCATAGAAAACTTAAGAAGACAATGAATGAATGAAGATCCTCCACATTTTGAAAGCCTAGTGTCGAGATCATGTCATAAGATAATGCAGCCATGATGGCCTAAGCTGCCTTTGTAACCGTGTTAGATAATGAGAGCAAGAGCCTTTGTTGTTTCTACACCAGTGAGATCTGGTTTTGACCTAACCCAGTGGACTCTAAGTGTGGTCCATCAGCACCACCTGGGAACTTGCTGGAACTGCAAATCCCCACCTCAGGCCAGATACAACAGAAAGTCTAAGGGTGGGACTCCACAATCTGCATTTTAACAGACGATTCTGATATGCAGTGAAGTTAGAGCACCAGCAACTCGGAGGATCCAGAGACAGAGAATAACTTAAGTAGTTGTCCTGAACATGTGCGCATCCTATGACCCAACAATCCTATTTTTTTTAAGTATCTACATTAGAGAGAAGATGACACAAATAGACTTGGGGGAGGATGTTCACTTGCAGCATTGTTTGGAATAGAGAAAAAGCAAAACAAAAAAGCCAACCCAACTACCCCTCAACTAGAAGGTGGAAAAATTAACTGTGGTTTACTTATATCATGGAAAACTATTCAGCAGTATAGAAGAAAACACTAAACCTTCATATATCAACATAGAGAAATCTCAAAAACAGTGTTCAGTGGAGAAGCAGCAGATTATAAAAAGGAGGATATCATTTATGTATCACTTTATGATATACAAATGTCTATAATACAGTCTTTATTGTTTGTGCTTTCACACATTATTTAAAAATGTCAAACATACAAGCGTAGGATACAGTCTAACTTCAGGGGAGGGGAGAGATGGAGGTGGACCTCCCTGTCTCTGTCTTCATAAAGAAAGAGAGAACTGACACAAATAAGGCAAAAGATTCACATTTAGATACATAGTATTCAGTTCCTTTTTAAAGGTTCCACTGTTCCACAATTGAAGTACTTCAACAAATGACAGAACTACAGGGATTGGGAAGTGCTATAAGACAATCAGGCAGAAGAAGGAGCCAGATTTTTTTTTTTTTTTTCAAAGGTAGGTTGGGGAAGCTCCTCGCAGGAGGTAACTTTAATATTTGAAAGACAGAAAGGGCAGGCCTTGGAAAGATCTTTGAGAAAGGCTTTCCAGGCTGCAGGAAAAGCCAGTGTGAACAGCCAGAGGCAGGAACGAGCCTAGCTTTCTTGCTGAGGAATGAAAACAAGTCCTCGGAGTTTTGGGAGGTGGAGCTAAGGGAGCTCAGGGTGAGTAGGAGTGGAAGAGACGGAAGCAGCTGGCAGGGTCAGAAAACAGCCTTAGAACTCAGATGAGGGAACGTGGATTTTATTCTAAATGCCATGAGATGCCGGTTGAAGGGTTGTAAGCAGGAGTGTGATATGATCTTTGCTTTTATTATTATTATTATTATTATACGTTAAGTTCTGGGGTACATGTGCAGAACGTGCAAGTTTGTTACATAGGTATCCATGTGCCATGGTGGTTTGCTGCATCCATCCACCTGTCACCTATATTAGGTATTTTCTCCTAATGTTATCTCTCCCCAATCCCCCCACCCCCTGCTATCCCTCCCCATCCCCCACCTCCGCCGCTATCCCTCCCTTAGCCCTCCCCACCACCCCTTGACAGGCCCCAGTGTGTGATGTTCCCCTCCCTGTGTCCATATGTTTTCATTGTTCAACACCCACTTATGAGTGAGAACATGCAGTATTTGGTTTTCTGTTCTTGTGTCAGTTTGCTGAGAATGATGGTTTCCAGCTGCATCCATGTCCCTGCAAAGGGCATGAACTCATCCTTTTTTATGGCTGCATAGTATTCTATGGTGTATATGTGCCAAATTTTCTTTATCCAGTCTATTATTGATGAGCATTTGGGTTGGTTCCAGGTCTTTGCTATTGTGAACAGTGCCACAATAAACATAAGAGGAGATGATACGCAGTCAGAAAGAGTTCTGTTGGGCATGTTATATTTGTATCTTTATAATTGATTTATAATCCTTCGGGTATATACTCAGTAACGGGATTGCTGGGTCAAATAGTATTCTAGTACTAGATCCTTGAGGAATCACCACACTGTCTATGGTTGAACTAATGTACACTCCCACCAACAGTGTAAAAGCATTCCTATTTCTCCATATCCTCTCCAGCATCTGTTTCTCCTGATTTTTTAGTGATCGCCATTCTAACTGGCATGAGATGGTACCTCAATGTGGTTTTGGTTTGCATTTCTCTAATGACCAGTGATGATGAGCTTTTTTTCATATGTTTGTTGGCTGAATAAATGTCGTCTTTTAAGGAGTGTCTGTTCATATACTTCACCCACTTTTTGATGGGGTTGTTTCTTGTATATTTGTTTAAGTTCTTTGAAGATTCTGGATATTAGCCCTTTGTCAGATGGGTAGATTGTAAAAAGTTTTTCCCATTCTTTTTTGTTGCCAGTTCACTTGAATGATAGTTTCTTTTGCTGTGCAGAAGCTATTAAGTTTAATTCAATCTTCGCTTTTTAAAAAAAAATGCTTCTGCTATTGAATTTATACTAGAGGTAGTTATGTAGAAGGAAACCAGTTAAGAAAATCCTGCACATTGCTAGCTGAGAGAAAGAGGAGAGAGGTGTGGCTTGGTGGTAGCAGTGGAGGTAGTGCAAAGTAGTGAGATTCAAGATCTTTTTTTTTTTTTTTTTTGGAGACAGGGTCTTGCTCTGTCACCCAGGCTGGAGTGCAGTGGTGCAATCTTGCCTCACTGTTACCTCCGCCTGGGTTGAAACAATCCTCTCACCTCCCAAGTAACTAGGATTATAGGCATGTGCTGCTACACTCAGCTAATTTTTGTATTTTTAGTAGAGACAGGGGTCTCACCATGTTGGCCAGGCTGGTCTTGAACTCCTGACCTCAAGTGATCTGCCAGCCTCGGCCTCCCAAAGTGCTGGGATTACAAGTGTGAGCCACAGTGTCCAGCCTCAAGATCTATTTTGAATGTAGAGTTAATAGGACTGCTGACTGTTGGATGGGAAGTAGAGGGGTGTGGGATAACAGAATCAAGGACGACTCCTGTGGGTCTGAGGCTTTAACAAATGTATGACCAGAAGCGCTGCCGAGTTGGGGAAGAATGGAGGATGAGATGGTGTGCGTTCAGAAAGAGTTCCGTTTGGGCGTGTTAAATTTGAGCTGCCTATTAAAATAGGCCAGTGAAGCTGATGAGTGGGCATTTGATATATCAAACTGAGGCTCAGAGAACTGCATGAGATCTTGGAATCTGCTGGATGGACATTTAAAGCTATTAACTTTTGGATCCCATTTTCCTAAGAGCACACGCTCGATCACTTTCAGGTTATCATTAAAGAAAAAATGTAGCTTTTAAAGGCTGATATAGAGCAGCTTATTTTAATCTTTTTATCAGATTGTTATCTTTATTGATTCAAATGTTTTAACAGTTTAATCAGCAATAATGTATGCTATTTCTGTCATTTCAGGCAGAGCAAGTTTAATACCAAAAGAAGTGAAGTTTTAATATATATATTTCTCTTTATTTGATATTTAAATGCTCTAGTACAAAGCTTTGGGCTTTGTCGTTCCTATTTAAGACAGGCTTATAGGTGATGAAAGAGCCATGTGGCATACAAAATACAGATTTGCCCTATCTGAAGGGTTTCTAGATAAAATACAAAGTGGCCAGTAAAATTGAATTTCAGATGCACAGTAAACAGTTTTTTAATATAAATATTGGAGCATTCATATACTAAAAAAATTATGTGTTGCTTATCTGGAATTCAAATTTAACTAGGCATCTGGCATTGTTATTTGCAAATATGACAATCCTACTTACCCAAAATTATCAAAATTCTATGACCAGTACCACTGCTTGCTCCTTTGAACTCTAAACCAAGAAAATAAATCTCCATGTGCAGTTCTATTATGCTCTCAAAGGATACTATGACCTATATCTCTCTAGAAAAGCAGAAAACATATAGCTGTAATTCTTTAGGCCGTATTGCCAGTTTCTTGCTCATTTGGTTTTGCCTAGTTTTGCCTTGAAGGGAAGCAAGACCGTCAAACAGAAAGGAAAAATATATGTGGCAGGCGATTTGTAGGTAGCAAAATCAAGAGATCTAATAATATATTCCAGTCTGTCTCAGATTAGTTGTATAATAACTTCTGCTTCAACCTTCTCACCTGAAAAATAGGGAAAATATCTGCCCAACCCTTCTCACAAGAGTGTTTGACATTTCACAAAGATGAGGACAATAAAAGCGCGTTATGTTTCTTAGAGGATGGAGAAACTATAGTTTTCTACAATTTTTGTGGTAATATTTGCTAACTTTAAGAAACTACAACCAGACACTGAAAGATAGGCTTTGTCAAAAAGCTAATCATTAGAGTCGTGGTTTAAGGTTTTTTAAAAAATACAAAAGGTGATTCTATTAGAACATGAAGAATTCATCTTATAAAGGTTATTTAAAACAACAAATGAGAAATCAAATATTTTTTAAAGAGAAATAGAGAAAAATGCCCTATCGGATATTAAGACAAATACACAAAAAGTAAAACAGAATGGTATCAATGCAAGAAGCAGATAAATAGATGAAGTGGAAACATAGCCAGAAACAGACCTGTTTTTAATCATAATAGGTAAGGAGGAAATTATCTCATGCATAGTGTTGGAAAAATAGTTATTTGGAAAGCAAATCAATTTAGGTCCTTACCTCACACTAGACACCAAATTAAATTCCAACCAGATTTAAGAAGAGAAGAAAAACAAACACAAACTAGAAGAAGATAGCAAATATTTATCTAATCTTTGGTGAAGGGAAGATTGTATAACTATAAAATAGAGGAAATCATAACATTTAAAAAATAGGTTTGACTATCTAAAAATAAAAATCTTTGGTATGCTAAAAAGTAGCATTAGAAAGCAACTAATAAGGCCAGGCGTGGTGGCTCATGCCTATTATCCCAGCACTTTAGGAGCCGAGGTGGGTGGATCACCTGAGGTCAGGAGTTCGAGACCAGCCTGGCCAGCATGGTGAAACCCTGTCTCTACTAAAAATACAAAAATTAGCCAGGTGTTGTGGTGGGTGCCTGTAATCCCAGATACTCGGGAGGCTGAGGCAGGAGAATCTCTTGAACCTGGAAGGTGGAGGTTGCAGTGACCCAAGATCGCGCCACTGCACTCCAGCCTGGGCAACACAGTGAGACTCCATCTCAAAAAAAGAAAAAAAAAGAAGAAAAGAAAAAGCAATTATTTGAATTTTTTATAAAAGGTTAACATCTCTAACATACAAAGAGTGCCGACAAATCAAAAAGAAAATTGATAAATACCAATTTGTCCCAGCAGATAAAAGTGGGCAATTTGTAGGACAACAAAGGGAACTTAATTAATAAACACTTGGGAAAACATTCAACCATGTTAATTATCAAGTCAATAAACATAATTTAAAATATTCTACCATTTTTTGCCTTAAAATCTGTAAAAGTTGTCATTAAGAATACCCAGTGCTGGTCAGGGTGTCTACCACGCTTTTACATGATAATGAGAGATGAATAGAGTAACACATTTGAAAACTAAATAGAGAATAAGTACCAAGAAGTTGTCAATATTCATATTCTTTTGATCTAGTTATTTTACTAGAATTATTCTATGTTTTAATTCAGTAATTATCCTGAATTAGTAGATTATCCTATCCGGATTCAAGTTCGATCTTGAAAGTAGAGTTAACAGGACTGCTGACTGTTGGCTGGGAAGTGGAGGGGTGTGGGAGAATGGAATCAAGGACAACTCCTGGGTTTTGGGCTTGAACAAACGCATAGCCAGAGGCGCTGCTGAGGTGGAAACGAATGGAGGAGGAGATAGTGTGGGTACAGAAAGAGTTCCATTTGGGCATGCTAAATTTGAGTTGCCTATTAAAATAGGCCAGAGAAGCACATGAGTTGGCATCTGATATATGAAACTGAAGGTCAGAGAACTGAAAAACTATGGAATCAGCTGGCTGGACATCCTAATCTAGTAATTCAGAGAAGTTGTCCTAAGGAAATATTCCTTTTTAAAAAATGCACAAAAAGGTTCATAGTATTTTAAATATTTTGAAAATTGAAAGCAGTGTGGAAATGATAAGGCAAACCAACTACTCAATGGAATGCTTTATAGCCATTAGCCACTCCAAATGTTATTTACAAAATGCACTGGCATGGAAAATGTTTATACTATAATGAAATGTGCAGAAAAATCAAGGTTCAAAATTGTATGTTGAATATAACTGCAACTAAGTGAAAAAGTCTAAGCATAGAAACGACTTAAAAATTAATCGTGGTAGTCTTTTAAGGAAGCATCACATGTATTTTCTCATTTTTTAAGTGTTTCTACATTTTAAGAGTTCTCTGTTATGGAAAAGGGTATAATGAAAAAAAAAAGGTTGAAATTGTATGTCTGTGTGCCTTTGAGTGTGTGTGAGTTTGTGAGCGTGGGTGGGTGTGTCTATATCCATCTCCATGTCCTCTGTCTCGTGCCCAGGTCCTTCGGAGTGCTCCTGTGGGAAATATTTTCTCTGGGATATATGCCATACCCCAGCAAAAGCAACCAGGAAGTTCTGGAGTTCGTCACCAGTGGAGGCCGGATGGACCCACCTAAGAACTGCCCTGGACCTGTGTATGAGTCTTTTAGGAACATTTCTACTAGCTACTAAGCAGTGTTTCTTTTCAAAAGATATCCAGAGCCACATATACTTCTTTAAGATGAAGGGGCAGATGGCTGCTCCCTTTAATATGCCCCAAGATGGGAATGTGACTGCGACTTCAATGAAATGGTTGGTCTCCCAGGCCCTCAAAAGCAATGATGCCATCCCAGAAAAAGTATCCATTGTCTGGCTATGGGCAGTGGACTCACCAGATCTACATTCCCCAAGCTCTTCCTGGGAATGTGTGTCCCAGGCCCCACTCCTGCTTCCCTACACCGTATGTCTGAGTCTCTTTCAAAGATTTCCATTCCCTGCAATGTCTGCTGCCCTGCCTGGCATCCTTCACCTCCTTCCCACAAGCAAGGCAGATGGGAAATATAATTGGAATTTCTGTCCCAAAGTGGCTTTAATTCAGAACTGGAATGAAAGCAGCTGTATTTAACATAATCAGGATAGGATGTCTGTGTTAGACACCTGTACACCTGCGCACTCTTCCTTGTCCTATCAGCAGGGGGCAGCATATGCCAGGTACATGGGGCCTAGACGAGTTCCCACCCCCAAATTATCCATGCAACCCTGGTCTCATTTTGAAAAGGGCTGGGAGAAAATAAATGTTTCATCCTTGTGCTTCTCCTGATTTTAATTCATGTGATTATTCTTTTAGATACCGGATAATGACTCAATGCTGGCAACATCAGCCTGAAGACAGGCCCAACTTCGCCATCATTTTGGAGAGGATTGAATACTGCACCCAGGTAGAAACATTTTCTCCTCTTGACCAATGTTTAGTCTATATGAAAAAGCCTTAATGATGGAAGATACCAAAATATGAAATAGGACGAGCCAGTCAGAATAGATCTATGACCATGAGAGTGAATATTAATTTTCTCGAAAATGAAATGACTGGTGTCTCCATTTGCCCATTTTGTAAAATAAATACTAGTAACTTCACCAACACATGACACAGTGCCAGACGCACAGTAAGACTCCGGAATCAATCCAGTCCACAAGAATTTACCAAGTCCCTTCTGGGGACCTAATGTTCTATTAGTCAAAATTGAAGCTTCACAGAAGTATGGAACACATCTGCTCTCAAATAGTTTAGAGCCTGGCTGGAGAAATAAGACATATGAAATAATTAACTGCATAGATATATGTCTATATAGGTCAGGAGGATTAAGGGAATGAAATTTCAAAATCTGAAGAAATTTTAACATCATCAGTAATACTTGCATATCGTTCGTACTGCACAATTCACTTTTTGCGTATTTTGTTTTATCCTGATTGAGGAATGTAAAATATCCCCACCTTACAGATGAGGAGTTAAGGCTTGAAGAGGTTGTCCAAGTCAGACATTTTTCTAGCAATCCTGTGGGTTCCTATACAGGTCCCTCTCCCATTCCTTCAGTAATGACTCTAAATGTTTACTTCTTTCTCTCCCTCATTTTCAGTAGACAGCTATGCTTCCTCCCTCACCAAGAGGGTAGAGATTATCATAAGAGAATGCCCTCGTTTCCTCCTGCCTCTCATACAAACTTCTCTGCCTCTGCAGCCATTTCTTACCACCTTCCTTCCTGCGCGCTCCTTCCCTTCGAGGCCAACCTGGCTGCTGGCATCACCAGGCCTTTGTTCTGTCCAGTCGTCTCTTCCCTGTCCCCGCTTTCTTTCCCTCTCTCGGCTCTCATTCTGCCAGGATATCCAATTCTGAGAATCTTTTAGAAGAGTCGATAAACCACTATTTATTTTATTTTTGGAATGCAGTCTCACTCTGTCACCCAGACTGGAGTGCAGTGGTGCCATCTTGGCTCACTGCAACCTCCACCTCCTGGGTTCAAGTGATTCTCCTGCCTCAGCCTCCTGAATAACCGGGATTACAGGCAAGTGTCAACATACCTAGCTAATTTTGTGTATTTTTAGTAGAGACAGGGTTTTGCCATGTTGGCCAGGCTGCTTTCGAACTCCTGACCTCAAGTGATCTGCCTGCTTTGGCCTCCCAAAGTGCTGGGATTCCAAGTGTGAGCCACTGCGCCTGGCCTACCCACTATTTCTTTCAATCCCCTCCTCTTCATTGTGACTAAAGACAGACACATTTTTCCAACTGTAGTCATTTTCCAGCCTCACTACTCAATCCTCTTATTCCTTCCAGCTCAGGTGGGTGAACTGGCATATTTATCTATACAGACTTCCTATGTCAAGTCTTTGGGGGTTCTTTCAGAGAACTTTATTTAATGATATTAGGTTATTTTGTTGTCATATGAATGGAATACACCCACTTAAATATACATACCTTCTTAGTATTTTTCTGAGTATATAGGAGTATATAATATCCTTAAAAGGAGGCAGTTTTACACAAGCATATTTTAAATTATTCACTATAGAAATTACTAAAAAACAGGGAACTAAAGAACTTTTTAATGAGTCAAAGGTAGTTATTTTTTAAACTCTTTTAATCATGAACATTAATGTATTTTTCTGTTATTCAAGTAATGAGGGTCTTTTCTCAATTTGCATAAAATATTAATGACTTTCTCCAAATTTAATTTTTCTTCCACAAATTTTCCTTAAACTTCTGGCAACTGCTTCTATTCTTCTATGTTACAATCTATTACCGTGAAAATGATCTAGCACAAAGTTGTTTTTGTAAATGGTTTTCTTCAAAGCACTTCAGCATTTCCTGGGTTGCACAGAGGGTCCCTCACATTTAAACTAGTTAAAGAACCCCTGTAGGCCCGGTGCGGTGGCTCATGCCTATAATCCCAGCACTCTGGGAGGTCCAAGACAGGTGCAACACCTGAGGTCAGGAGTTCAACACCAGCCTGGCCAACATGGTGAAACCCAGTCTCTACCAAAAGTACAAAAATTAGTGGGTGGGGTCCTGTAATCCCAGCTACTCAGGAGGCTGAGGCAGGAGAATGGCCTGAACTCAGGAGGCAGAGGTTGCAGTGAGCCAAGATTGCACCACTGCACTTCAGCCTGGGTGACTGAGCAAGACTGCCTCAAAAATTTTTTAATCCTGCATTATGGTAGATGCACAGGTGATGATGTGGCACAGGAAAAGTTATAATCAAGTGTAAAGTACTCAAATGGAAATGGAAGGTAGCCAGGAAGAGAACAAACAATAAACACTGTAAGCCAACATGGCATGTGCCTCCTCTCCCACCCCCCCGCCAACCTGTGCCTCCTCTTCTCCTCCCCCCACCACCAATTTTTAAGTCAAACACATAGGCTTTTTTTTTTTTAGTTGGAAAGATTTTACTGGAACTAGACTGGAATAATATAATAATTTTAATGTTTGTTAAAACACGCACTCTGAATGGAGACCCCCAAACAGGCTTTGTGTGAGCAACATGGCTGATTATTTACCTGGGTGCGGGCGGGCTGAGGCCAAAAAGAGAGTCAGCAAAGGGCAGTGGGATAGGAGTTGGTTTTATAGGTTTGGGCTAAACAGTGGAAAGTTACAGAAGTTAAAGTTTAAGGCAGTTTTTTGCAAGCTGGGAAGGGGTCGTAGGGTGTGGAGTCACGAGGTTTGTCAAGGTCAGTTACAAAGTCCAGTGGCCTTGTCAGAATTTGAGCACAGTTAGAATGAGAAACAATAGAAGAATGTGTCAGGTTAGTCAGGCGCCGTAGGGGCTGATCGTCCTTCCGTTTTTCATGATTTTCCAGCTACTTCAGGTTTTCTAATTCCAGAAGGACCCCCAGAGGTGTGTGTGTGGGTCACGGGGGTCGCCATGCCATCCACGGCATGGTCAGACCTCATATTCCTGTTTATATTAGTAATATAAAGGAAAAAGAAATGAAGAGTGGAGGGCAGTGGAATATTAGGAAGGCCGGCACAGAGGAGTGATGGGGTGATGTTTCTAGGGCTTCTTCAAGTGGGATTGAGGGCTGCATGGAAACCTAAAAATGGGAAAGAATTTAGACTGCTAAGAGATCTCAGGGCAAGGGGTGATATTGTGGGATTGTTAGGAGGAGCATTTGTTGTATTGACTGATTATCACTTTACACAATTGTGTAGGAATTGAAAGATTAATTGGAAAACACAGGATCCAAATAGGAGAAGAACAAAGATAGGTATCGGAGGACTAAGAATTGGAAGAAGCCATGACTCCCAGTTAGAGAGTGTCCAGCCAGTCCAGCCAGGTCCAGAATAGCCATTTGCCTGATGAGCGAGCTTCTGGGCTCTTTTAATTTATTGATGGCATCATGTACGAGGCCGGACTGGTTTACATCAAAACAGTGTTCTTCATTAGGAATAGGCAAAGATCTCCTCTTTCAGCAGTCAGAAAATCAAGACCTCTGCGGTTTTGGAGGACAACTGCAGCTAGGAAGTTTACTTGAGCTTGAAGAAGGGATAGTGATTGAGTTAATCCTGCAATGCTAGCAGAGAAATTAGAGACCGAAGGTGACGATTGAAGTGGTAAGGCCTGCTATGCCTGTGCCGAGTGCCAGTAGTATTTCCTAACCACAAGTAAGGGGATCAATGGAATGACCCACTCGTGTCATGTGGGGATCTCAAGGGAACAGGGAGGCTTTCATGCCTGTTGGCAAACTGAATTTTGGTAGTAAGGAAAACTAGGGTACAAGTGCCTGGTCCAGTTGGTAGGAAGGCAGATGTAAGAAGAAGAACCACAGAGGAAAAAAAGTCCTTGGCTTAGAGCTGGAAGTGTAAACTGAAAAGGTGAGAAAGTGTTCTGAGGGGCTGGGGCTTTGGACCCAAATGCCAAGGGAACCAGCAAGGGCTGCGGCTGTTAAAGGTTGTAGAGGTGTTTGGTAGGGTGACTGTGAAGGGACAGCTCTTGTTTTCATGGTGTATGAGAAAGTGTGTGGTATCTATATAAGTAGCCACTCACTTTCATTAACAAGATTGGGTATGAGCAGAGAACGGGAGCGAGATTAAGAGTGAGTATAAAAGAAAGGAAGAGGACTTGATGGGGTGGAAGAATTGGAGAGTTGCCTGCCACTGAAGATGATCTATCCACTCTAAGAGAATTAAGGGTGGCAGACCGAGGGTAAAACTATGACTGCCTGGAGGAAAATTGTAAACCGGCAACTTAACAAAAGCAGGGCGCGAAAAAGTCAACGGGTACAGTGAATTTGAGCACAGTTAGAACAGAGACTTTCTGAGGTGTGGTTTAAGTAGCAGGGGTGACTGCGTTAAATAGTGGTGTTAGGAAAAAGATGCCTAATGAAAGTGAAAGGTATGTTAGGTTTATATAGGGTTACTCTTCCACTTTGGGGATATAGGTAAGTTTAGGACAAGTGGAGGAGAATATTTGCAACTTCCAGGAGGCGGTGGAGGAGTCAGGCCAATTGTCTGGTGGACACAGCTTTATCCTGGAATGATGGACCCACTGGGGAGGGTCTTGTAGACGGACAGTGGTTGGGGTGCTACAGACGACCAGAAAGGGACCTGTCCACCAAAGTTGCAGAAACTGAGGGGTTAGGCTTTTATCTAGGACTGACCTCCATATAGCCAGGTATCTGGAGGGGTAAGAGGAAATTAGCAGCCTGGTGGATTTCATATCTGGCCTGTTGGAGAATTGGAAGATAGTTACCAAGAAGACTGGTGCTTGGAATAAGGTTAGGTCCAAGCAAAAAGGTGCGTCCATATAGGAGTGGCCAGGTTCTGACACTTGAAGCAAGGTCCAGGAGGGGTAGCTGGACACTGCAGTTGGATGCTTCGAAGTCTTTGTGAGCCAGTGGTGTGGCTGGGGTTTGTCTTATGACAGACAAGCATCTGTAGTTCTGAGATGCGCTGCCACTGCTATTGAACACCTTGAAGGTGAGGTTGATTAGTTCCTATTGTGGGGTTTGAGGGCCAGATGTTAATTTCTGTAGCTTTTTTAATGTCAGGGGCTGATTGGGTGATAAAATACATGTTAAGCATTTTTCAGGGGTGAGAGTAGAAGGATGACATTTAAGTCACTCCAGGTGAGATTATAGGACTGGGTTAAGTACTGGAGGATCTTATGGAAAGTAGCCTAACCGCTGGCCAATCTGGGAAAGGTTGGATGAAGGGAAGGGAATGAGCGCCCCGGCTGTGGCTTTGGCTCCAGCCGCCTCTCGAACAGGGAACTGTTGGGCAAGGTGGAGGAGGCAGCTGTGAGACTAAACTGTAAGCCGGGTGGGTGTAAGGTGGGGAAGTGGGCTGCAGGCAGAGGAAGAGGCCATTTAGAACCTTAGTCTAATTTGTATTGAGGCCAGGCTATGTGACAGAAGAAAATGAGATGTTCAGGGCGACTGCTGAAGAGGTTTTAGGTTTTTAACTGAGGAATAGAGGGCAGAATATTGCCCATGGAGAAGGAGATAAGTTTTAAGGAAAGGAGTAGAGACATAGAAGGAGCGAGCAGCAACCAGGGTGTTCAGTAGGTGTCCCTGACTGATTCCTGGGCTGGAATGTGGGTGAATGATCAAGGCAGGCGTCCCCACAATTGACCAGACACACCAAGGAAGACTGTCTTCCC
Source organism: Cheracebus regulus (assembly GCA_963574635.1). Lineage (NCBI taxonomy): Eukaryota > Metazoa > Chordata > Mammalia > Primates > Pitheciidae > Cheracebus > Cheracebus regulus. The sequence goes on along the minus strand of CAUYQU010018324.1, from coordinate 16,036 downwards.
AAGTCCGTGACCAACGTCGGAGTTTTTGAGCAAGAGGGAGAGACTTGTCTCCTTGGGATTTAAAGGAAAAGAGAGAGGGGAGGAGAGACTGCTTACCCGATCTGAAGGTGGCGAGAGCACTGTAAGGCGCGCTAGCACAAGCTGCTGGGCTGGTCTGATGTGTTGAGGTCTCAGGTGGATCTCTTTCCAGAGAGGGAGCAGGGACAGGGGGCTGGGATCCCCAAAGGAATACTCCTGTCCCAGCTTTTTGGCACTGCATGTTAAAACGCATGCTCTGAAAGAAGAGACCTCCCAGACTTTGTGTGAGCAACATGGCTGTTTATTCACCCGGGTGCAGCCAGGCAGGCTGAGTCCGACAGAGTCAGCAAAGAGCAGTGGGATAGGAATTGATTTTATAGGTTTGGGGTAAACAGTGGAAAGTTACAGAAGTTACAGTTTAGGGTGGTTTTTTGCAAGCTGGGAGGGGGTCGTAGGTGTGGAGTCACGAGGTTTGTCAAGGTCAGTTACAAAGTCCAGTGAATTTGTCAATTAAGGCCAGAATGAGAAACAATAGAAGAATGTCTCAGGTTAGTTAGGTGCTACAGGAGTTGGTCATCCTTCCATTTTTTCATGATTTTCCAGCTATTTCAGGTTTTCTAATTCCAGAAGGCCCTCCAGAGAGGTGTACGTGTGGGTCACAGGGGTCACCATGCCTTTACAGTGCAGTCAGACCTTGTTTTTTTTAAAAAATCCACTCATCTTTAAAAATTGGCCAAAGATCTTCTCCTCTGCACTCTGTCCCAGGCACCAGGACACACTTCCATTATAGTACGTATCCTCTGAGCTCTTCAAGGGTAAGGATGACTTCCCATTCATTTCTTATGCCCCAGTGCCTATAAGTTACATATTCTCAGTACTGGTTTCTTCATCTGTAGAATGTTTAGATATGATCTCTAAGATATCTTCTAGATCCGACAGTTTTTGTCTCTGATTCAAAGTTTTAATCGTTTCTCTTATGGTAGGACCCAGATGTAATCAACACCGCTTTGCCGATAGAATACGGTCCACTTGTGGAAGAGGAAGAGAAGGTGCCCGTGAGGCCCAAGGACCCTGAGGGGGTTCCTCCTCTCCTGGTGTCCCACCAGGCGAAACAGGGGGAGGAGGAGCGCGGCCCAGCTGCGCCACCACCGCTGCCTACCACCTCCTCTGGCAAGGCTGCAAAGAAACCCACAGCTGCAGAGGTCTCTGTTCGAGTCCCTAGAGGGCCAGCTGTGGAAGGGGGACACGTTAACATGGCATTCTCTCAGTCCAACCCCCCTTCGGAGTTGCACAAGGTCCAGGGATCCAGAAACAAGCCCACCAGCTTGTGGAACCCAACGTACGGCTCCTGGTTTACAGAGAAACCCACCAAAAAGAACAATCCTCTAGCAAAGAAGGAGCCACACGAGAGGGGTAACCTGGGGCTTGAGGGAAGCTGTACTGTCCCACCTAACGTTGCAACTGGGAGACTTCCAGGGGCCTCTCTGCTCCTAGAGCCCTCTTCACTGACTGCCAACATGAAGGAGGTACCTCTGTTCAGGCTACGTCACTTCCCTTGTGGGAATGTCAATTACGGCTACCAGCAACAGGGCTTGCCCTTAGAGGCTGCTACTGCCCCTGGAGCTGGCCACTATGAGGACACCATTCTGAAGAGCAAGAATCGTGTGAACCAGCCTGGGCCCTGAGCTCGGTCGCACACTCACGTCTCTTCCTTGGGATCCCTAAACCCAGGGCGGAGAGAGATGTAACGGCTCCTTCACATACCAGAGACCAAATGTCACTTCTTTTTGTTTTGTGCCAACTTATTTTGAAGTGCCGCCAATATTTTCAAAATGCTTTAGAAAGGTTTTGAGCATGGGTTCATCCTATTCTTTCAAAAGAAGAAAATGTCATGAGTGATAAATACAAGGCCCAGATGTGGTTGCATAAGGGTTTTATGCATGTTTGTTGTATACTTCCTTATGCTTTTAAACTGTGTGTGCTCTGCTTCACTGTAGTCAGAATTAGCTGCTTCTATGTTTCATAGTCAGGCTCATAGATGTTTCCTTACCTTGTTGATGTGGACATGAACCATTTGAGGGGAGAGGGAACAGAAATAAAGGAGTTATTTATTTGTAATGACTCAGCATGGGGAAAGACATTCTTGAAAAATCATAGACAACTGAAATGTCACTTTAGGTGACAGATGCTTTTAATTGTGCTGATTCATCACCAATTGTAAAATGTTGAGTAGTTCCAGTAGTATAGCAGAAATGTGTATATACTCATCTAAGTGAAATGCATACATCCCAAGTGCTTTGAGTGGGATAAAACACCAATACAGATCCAGAGATTCAAACATCCTATTAATATATACCTCATGCCTTAAGAAAACCCTCCTACTAAAAGTGAAAAACTGAGTGTGAGGTTTCCTACTGGATTGAAAACTCAAGATTTAAACTACTTATTTAAAAATTTTCCACTAATTAAATTGATTGTGTAAAAGCAAAAATTTTAAGCAGCAGTGATACCTGGAAGCACAGAAACATATCCACTCATGGGCATAAGTGTCAATACATCTTAAGCCAAAACCTTCTATTCATTTCAGTCATGGAAACAAACCCAAGCTCCTACCTGTAGAGATGGACAGGGCCCCAGGAGGAACAGGCCACTGGTGGTCCTAAGGAGAGGCGCTGATAGTCCCTTTCCTTCCAAGGCTAACCTGTGTTTTCTCTCCGTCATGTGATCCTAGTACACTGGGAACACAAATGTGCTGAAATACACATAGCATAATTTGTATAGCTGTCAAAGGCAGATGAAAACAACAAAGAATTTTTTCCCTAGGAGGCAATGAGGAAAAGAATAGTGGAACCCTTGGAGAGTTCAGGTTGACACTGACACGTGAGAGTGGGAGTTCTGAACTTGGTTTTCACAGATGAATTCTACTTCCGTGAAAGCCGATTGGAATCTGTTCAATTGTACACACATACTTATGCAAGAATGCTTTATCAGTCAGTCCTCATTCCATTCTCTTCTTCTCCTCTATCCTCATGGCCGCTTCTTTCCTGTTGGTAGCTATGCCAAAGCATTCAGGAGGAAAGCATTCTCTTACTACGAGTTACTAAACATTACCAAACAAAAGGACTATGTGTGTGTGTGTGATTATATATATATATGCCTTTTTTCGACCTTCTTAGTTTCACCTGCATCAAAAGCATCACTTTCAGCGTGGCAAAGCCATTCTGTAAAAAGCCAATTACCAGACAACTGTTCCTTTCTTCGAAGGCAGTTGCCTTGCCCTGGAGTTGAGATTGTGCATCTGTAAAAGCACTGATGTAGCCCAGGGGCTACTTTCCTTATCTGCTTAACTGCCAAAAATATTTTCATCAGAGATACACGAAGATGAAACTTCAGTGAATTCATCTCTAAATAAACGTATCAGTAAAGTTTTGGTTCATGCCAGGCACAAAAGTAGACTAATCATATAATCATCATTTAACTCACAGACCACCTGAAGGGGCTCAAGAATATCACTTTGAGAAACACTCTTCCTACAGAAAAATGACTGAGGAGTTGTCAATAACTGAAACACTTCTGTTTTATACTTGTAACATCCATAACCAATTAAGCAGGGAATAAGCTATCTGGTTAAACAGCCATCTTTTTATTGTTATTCATGGGGAAAGTATTTCTTTCCACTTTTAGAAACTACAAATCCATTACATTTTCAGGTTGTGCCTTTCTACCACTGAGATTGATTTGTTGATCTAATTGTCTTTGTTGGTATCAACTTTTATGTAAATAAGTCTTAAAAGCTTGTGTACATGGATAAGTAAATAAACAGCTCCACACTGAGATGAGACGACCTCAAGATGTTTCATTTAAGTTGGTGTAACCCATGGGAATCAGCATATTAATCTGGACTATTGTCCACTCGAATATTGCTCCAGCCATATGGCTACAATTCATACAGGCGCTATGGGCTTTAATAAACTTATTAACCATGATAGAAAGTTCCACCCAGAATATGAATGGACATAATTAAGTTTACAGAAGCTATGTTAATTAAACCATAATCTAGCATAATTATTTATATCCTATGTCTATAAAGAAGTCCATCGAAACTTCACAACTGTTCCATTGGGAAACCGGCAATTTGTGAGCAATGACCAGTTAATATGTTGTACCTCAAGATTATAGCAATTCAGACGAGCAGGAATACACTTTTTAAAAAGAGTATGCCCTCCTAAGAGACTAGATTCTCTTCTTCCAGTTAGGGTGTGAGTTCGGACCTCTCTTGGGTTATCTGGTCCATTGGTACCTCAATGTCTCCATACATAAAAGAAGCACAATCACTTCCCTTCCTTGCAGCTCCTCAGGGAGCTCAGGAACTGTGTGAAAGCATAAGCACCCCCTCTTACACCTTGGTGGCCCCAGGTGAGGTGGGGTGGGTGCGGGGCCAGGTATGTCTATGCCTCCCTCCCCTCGTGCTCAGTGGTGGTGACTGTCCACACTCACACCCAGCCCTCTTGGCTCTCCCATTTGTGCCATGTTGTCTTCCTCTGTCACTTGGTTTTGTTTTCACTGACAGATAATAATGCGTATTTCCAGGGTACCATCTGATGCTTCAATATATGCATATATTATAAAAATCAAATCAGGGCATTCAGCATATCCATGATCTCATAGAGTTATCATTTCTTTGTGGTAAGAACATCCAAAATCCTCTATTTTGAAATATACATTATTGTTAACCAGACACCCTACTGTGCAACTAACCACCAGAACTTATTCCTCCACTCTAATGGCAGTAGCAAGAACCCTGTCAGAATCCAATTCCTCTTTAGCTCAAAAGAAGAATGTAAAGTCTCTACCACGATTTCAGTAATTCTTTAAAAAAACGTTGGCATCTCCACATAGTACTTAGTAAACCCTATAGCTGTAAGGTATTAGGTAACTCCAGTTAACTATTCTGTAAAACATGGGCCTTTATATCCAAATTCCCAGAGCACACCACTAAGAAATTTGAATAATCAAGCCATTTTAATAGATTTTCACTAGTAATAGCAGGATTAAAATCCATATGAGCTCTACAGACCTACAATGAGATGCATCTCAATTCAGGTGACTCTAAATAACAGACTTCCCATGACAAGATTCATAAACTTGTATGAAGTGTGTTCTCAACCTGTCTTTAATGGCTTTTAAAATGAGCCCCTAAAGAACACACAATTTGACTTTGCTAATTTCATTGCAGCAGATGGCTCCTGTGTTGTGTGAACATAAAAAGGAAAACCAGCCTTCCCGTAATCCTATACATGCTGCTCTAAAATAAAAAATCATTACTGAGAACAAATAGTAAGCCTTCTAAAAACTTGGTAAGAACAGACTACTATATAGGAGGGTGGGGGGACAGGAAGTTATATGAACTATGACCACAAAACTACAGCAACCACCTTCCTCTCTTCAGCATTCAGTAAGTGTAAAACAAGTGTGTTACCCTTCACATGGAAAGATGGCACTACAAATCTAACCTCATAAAAAGTGCGAGGACCAAAATTAGTCTTTAATGCCTTCATATGTCCATTTCTTATATCCCTCTTCTTGACATCCTCAGGCTCTCTCCTCATCCCATCAATTTTCTAAGACTTTTTGCCTCCTTGGGAAAACTTACCCAGTTATTTTTCCTGCCATCACTCAATGTTCATTTCAGCTGGTGTTAGGTGAAAGACAGTCTTATTAAACTAACTCACGTCAAAACCTTAGCAGCTAGGGTAGTAATTCTCCCTAGAATATTTACATATTAGAAGAGGTTATTTGCTCACATAGATGAATATCAGACTGATAAAATTTCAGATGATTACATCATCTTGGATAGTTTAACACTCATCAGTTACTTGAGAAAACAGCAAGCAGACCAGGACCAGTAGGAGACCTACTACTACTAGACTGCAATTACCTACCTCCCTGACTCAAGCAAGTTACTGAAACTCTCATTTAAAAAATGATGTCAGGAGTTCAAGACCAACCTGGTCAATATAGTGAAACCCCATCTCTACTAAAAATACAAAAAATTAGCAGCCAAGCATGGTGGCAGGTGCTTTAATCCCGACTACTTGGGAGACTGAGGCAGGAGAATTGCTTGAACCTGGGAGGCGGAGGTTGCAGTGAGCGGAGAGCATACCACTGCACTCCAGCCTGGGCAACAGTACAAGACTCCATCTCAAAAAAAAAAAAAAATGGGAGTTAGTCTCAAAGTCCTCTTCTGTGAAGTCTGTGATTCTGTAGGACTTTACCTGTGTAAGGTAAATCCCAACACCCAACCATAATCAGTTGAGCATGACTGGTGTGTGCATGTGTCCTTGACCCTGACTCTTATCCCAGTGAGACAAATTATATGTAATCTTTATGTAGACATAGATCAGAGAATTGAGTATCAGTCCTCTGTGTAAAGATCCTTCTATTCAAGATCTCTTTAACAAATCATCAAATCCTTACCATAGCAAAATGAGATTAATCAGGGATGATTTCTGGAAAGCAGCAAAGCCAGCAGAACTACCAGTCATGTCCATTTAATGACTTTCGTGCTTTCTGTGCCACACCACTTATTTCTCTTTCGTTACATTTGCTACAGTGGAAACCTTACTAGCAAAGTAAAACCACAAAACTTACCTTTTGTCATACCTAATATTTGATGGTATATCTGATGCACTTTTTGTCAGTTGACAGTTTGCACCCCTCAGTGCCTGTATTAGTCCGTTCTCACACTGCTGATAAAGACGTACCTGAGACTGGGTAATTTATAAAGAAAAAGAGGTTTAATGGACTCATGGTTCCACATGGCTGGAGGGACTGCCCTTTATAAAACCATCAGATCTCATGAGACTTATTCACTATCATGAGAATAGCAGGGAAAAAACCCACCCCCATGATTTAGTCACCTCCCACCAGGTCCCTCCCATGACACACAGGGATTATAGTAGCTACAATTCAAGATGAGATTTGGGTGGGGACACAGCCAAAGCATATTGACGCCCATTCCCAAAGGGAGGTAACAAAGCCCAAAGCGAGCCAGGTGTTTGAGAGCAGGAGGCACCTGTGGATTCTGATGCTCCTCAAAAAGTGCATCCCAGTGCCATTATGATGAGGAATTCATTAAGAACAGGAGTACAATCTCACAGTTACCATAGGACTGGATAGAACCACTCTTGTCAGGTTTATAGAGATATCCACCACCAATGGATGGCAATTTTTGGATACCTGTTGTGAACACTATAGCTTTATAATGGATCTGCAGAAACAGGGAATCCAAAAGATAGCCAATTCAAACATCCCACCAAGATAAGACTGAAAACTGTGGGCAAATTTTCTATATTTTACTGCATCTAATAGTTGAGAAAAGAAACCATTTAAATCTTTTTGCATTATTCTCAAAGTAATATTTATATAATATTTCACAGTTCTCAGAAGAAATAAAGTAATTTTCAAGATAGAAATTCTTTTTCCTCAAGCATGTGCCAGGAAGCAGGTGGTGATGTTTTATAAAGGATAAGAAACTAAAGCAGAAAATTACATTGGATTTTCCTTTGTCACACACCAGGGGGTGTAAAGTGAGGCCTCAAGAATCTCATGCTATTTCTTAATTCCCTAAGCTCTATCCCCTTCAAGAAAGAGAAAATATCATCTGAAAAAATGACAATATTTTCACTGATATGTGTATTGTATTGGAATTATTAGAAATCCATTTGTATTAGCAGGTTCAATAAAGGCAATTATAATTTTTCACCTTATTCTTCTGCTCTGTAATGCCCTATATTGTCTGTAATGCAAAATCCACTTCCCCTTGCCAACAATATGAGAATTTTATGACTTTATGACTATTAAAATTCATTTAAAACTCCATTTTAGGTTTTTATTTCCCCCAAAGATACTGGAGAGTAACACCCATCCTTCACAACAAGAACTGTCAGGGGCAGCCAATGTCATTAACACTGTTGACTGAGTTTCAGGCTGAATCTCAGAAGTCATACTAGAGAAAAGAACAGAAAGCATATCTTGAAGCTGTGCATATAATCTTAACATGATTCATCTCCATGTCAGTCTGATGTGATCTGTTATGTGAAAAATAAAAATTAGTTCAGTCTTCAATAAGGTAAGTCTACTTTGAATAGAGCCATGAAGGGCTGGAACTGAAAGAACTTAACCTCCATCAGATGGACACAGCCAAGAACACAGGACTTGCAGAGTTTAACCTTCAATGCTTTAGAAATGCCTAAAATTCAGAATCACTATAGGATAGATTGCTGAGTTAAATTGATCCCTATTTGATTTTATTTAGCCAGTTGAAATAACTCTGACTAAACATCTAATCCTGAGACCAACTTCCTCCAATTCCTCCTGACACAGGAGTCTACTGGGGTATGCATGTGTGTAAACATCTACGGTAGTAACAAACTCACATATCTAGGTTCATCTGGGATTTCAGAGCTGAACTTAAACTAGATTTATGAGCATTTTAAAAATGACACCAGCGATCCTTGGGAACAGATTATGTTTTAAGATAACAGCCTCAATTTAAACACCTGAAATATCTTTAATAATTCAGAACTCCCTGCCTCTTCTCAGCACCACCATGACCACCACACTTGCCCTATTTGAAAGGTAGAGTAAATGATGAAATTTGCTGCTGATTTATCATCATGAATATTCTATTCATTGGAAGACGTTCTAAAAAGACAAAGGGAAAAAACCTTCCCCTACACCTTGATGCTGTTCTCAAGGGAAAGCTATAAAACAAAAAGTTTCATTTCGACCACACATAATGAAATGATATTAATGTCAGTAATAGGTGCCCGTCTACTCGAATTCCACCACTCTAGTTTTTTTTCTCTCATAAAAAGGAGCATTAGAGGCTGGGCATGGTGGCTCATGCCTGTAATTCCAGAACTTTGGGAGGGTGAGGGGGGCCGATCACCTGAGGTCAGGAGTTCAAGACCAGCCTGGCTAACATGGTAAAACCCTCGTCTCTGATAAAAAATAGCTGGGCATGGGGATGCATGCCTGTAATCCCAGCTACTCGGGAAGCTAAGTCAGCAGAATCGCTTGAACCCGGGAGGTGGAGTATGCAGTGAGCCGAGATCGTGCCATTGCACTCTAGCCTGGGCAACAAGAGTGATATATTTTGTCTCAAAAAAAAAAAAAAAGGAGTATTAGCAAAAAAAAGATTAATAGAACAAAATCTTTTTGCCTATGCAAAGGCATCATCTTCTGCTCATAATACAATCTTAACATGTCCTGCAAGTTTAACTTGTTCAGCCTATGTACGAACTCCATTAGGAATGTTTATTTTATATTCAAACAGAGTATGTGACATTGTTTGTAAATAAGGCCTGTGTACTAAGGGATATTAAACAATTACTAAAAATATACATAACGTGAGTTTTGTATTAACCACTGTATTTGTATTATAAATAAGTGTAGTGAAGCAAAGGGCATAAAAATTTTAAAAATTCTTGTATTGGCTTGCAATGTGACAATGCATATTATATGTCTCTGAGTCATTTAGTCATTTGTTATTTAGGTAACAAATATCCATCTGGTGAGTAGTTAAAATTACTAGAACTGTTTCTCAATTAAGAATGATTTTAACACAATAGGATTCCAGCCATTGGTTGATGTGGGTTAAACAATATTATCACACATTCTAAATAGGTAGCCTCAAAATAAAACTCTGAAATAAAAATAGGGCTGGGCATGGTGCTCATGCCTATAATCCCAGCACTTTGGGAGGTCAAGGCAGGTGGATCACCTAAGATCTGGAGTTCGAGACCAGCCTGGCCAACACAGTGAAACCCTCTATTAAATATACAAAAAAAATGAGCCAGGTGTGGTGGCGGGCACCGGTAATCTCAGCTGCTCAGGAGGTTGAGGCAGGAGAATCTCTTGAACCCAGGAGGCGGAGGTTGCAGGGAGCCAAGGTTGTGGTGAGCCAAGATCACACCGTTGCACTCCTGCCTGGGCAGCAAGAGCAAAACTCTACCTCAAAAAAAAAAAATTAATAATGGAGATCAATGTTATCCCTACTTGGGTATGATCCAGTTCATTCTCTCCATATTAGACTACACATATTACCATGTTCTCTAAATTATCATATTAAAATAGGAATTCAAAGTCTGCCCCAGGCAGAATGGAAAGGGAGCTGCCCCAGGTAGTCCTACGACATCTTTCCTCCCCATTCCCTACCGCTGTGCCACTCAACATCTGTGGTCTCGTACACGGCACTCTTCAGGGGTAAGCTGGGCTCCTGGATTCAAACTTTTCTTGTCCTCCTTCCTTCCGTGTCTAAGAAAACTTACCTGTTCCGTGGCCTGGTCTCGCAAGGCCACTTGTCTGAAGCTAGCTAGATAGTATCTGTATTTCCAACAATCTTTACTCCCTTTGTTCACTCAACAAAACCAAGCATCTACAAGGTACTGTTTGTTATTCTAGGTGTTGGGAATAAAGTGGTGAACAAAACAGTCAAAAACCCACTCCTCAATCTAGTGAAAGAAGAAAGAAATAGTAAGCAAGAAGCTGTAGTAAGTAGTAAGCATGACCAAATGCTAAACAGAAAAATAAAACATGAGAGGTGAGCCAGAGGCTCTTGGGAGGAAGTGCCAGAGATTCACACCAAGATTACAACACCGCAGTTCACAGTCAGCAAACGGCTGCATCTCAGCACTCTCACATACTTGGAAATATTCCCCCCAAATCACCCTAAATATAAAAACAAAGTTTTTTTTTTTTTTTAGTAAAAGGCAGGTAATTATTTCTACTTTTTAATCTAAATTCAAAGTGTTCCATCCTACCCTAAATAAACAAATGAAATCCTAACTGTAGAAATACATTCTTTTCTTAAATCATTCACTACTCATCAAAACAATACTAATAGGAGGGTGGCTACGAACCTCAGTTGTTGGGTAGAAAGCATGATACTTTTTAATACTCTTCATAGGGACAGGACAAATCCAAGCCATTACCATGAGGAAAAAAAAAACTTTTTCAAAGCATACGTACCCTGAGTGACTGAGACAGGGAGTTGCAAATATGGTAAATGACAAGATACCATTCCAAAACCACACAGCTTCCCTTTTTATTGATGCTCAAGAAGTGAACTTTAAATGACATTTCATAAGCAAAACACAAATGAAAACACCTAATTTGCATGTGTAGTATAGGTAAACATACATGTTATATGGACTTAATCCTCATCTAAATATAAAGAGAACAACCGGTTCTTTGACCTCAAAAATAAATTCAATGTTGGCATTACTGTTTTTAACTTACAGTGTTTTATATTTAACAGGAAAACTTATGAACAACCAAGTTTGGTGTGGTCATGGATTTCACGTTAAGGTATAAATAGAATTTTTAAGAAATAATCTGTATAATAAAATAAGTTTACTTTTCAATCACAGTACAGTCATTTCCTTCTATCAATAAAAATATTCCTTGATTACAAAGCAGCCTTATTTTGCAAATGTATTTCAGGAAAATAGCTCTAGCAGTATTTGAAACACCACACACTATTTAAAAAAGGCAGCAAAGTGGCAGAATTCAGATTTAAAATAGTATATTGCAAAATAGTTCAACATATTATTTCTAAGCACAAGGCGAGCTCCATTCTGAAGGATACTTTTTAATCTTATAAAGCAAACTGTTCCAATATTTCTGTGGTAAAGTCTAAATGCTTACGATAAAAGATAAATCTTTACGCAGACGGGACATAAATATCAATACTTAACCACAATACAAACATTTTACATGATGACATCATGCTATTATGAAGCTTAGTTTGTTATCATGTGCCCAAGAAAGAAAATGAAAGTACACTTCTGTAGCTTTGTAACAGGCTGAACTCTGCAACAATTGGAGATATAAAAACAGCAAACACAACACCAGTTCTTTGAGTAATAAAAAGTAATCCAGATATTATAAACATTTAAGTAAATAACTAATACACCCTTCCTAATATATCTTAATTGGCTCTCTTCGGTTAAATACTTTTTTTTTTAAATGTTTCTCATATCCCAAAAGGAAAGGATGGTAAATTCTTCACAAAGAGAAAAGTGCGTCATGTTTTAAAAGTGCTTCGTGTTTATGTGTTACAAACGTATCCAGTAAGGAAGTAAGTTTGTGCAAAAAAATTCTAATTATTACTTGAATTCATAAACCTTAATCATGGATTTTTTGTAGTTCTTCCAGATGAAGCAGTCAAGCAGCAGAAGAAAAATCTGAGATTAGACATTTTGTACAGAGGAAAGAACACTGGGCCACAAGTGAGGAGACCCACATTCTATTCTTAGCTCAGTTAACCAACCGGTTAGTGACTCCAGGTAAGACTGGCTTCCATTCGGTATTTGGCAATGGGCATGAAGCAGAGCCGGAGAGCCTCTAAGGCCCCTTCCAACTGCACAGTTATCATGTATCTTTAGACGAGGCATTTCTGAAAGGTCAAATAATTTTACCAAAATATATAAAAAATATACTAGTCATCCAGCTACTATTCTCTTATTGGACTTATCAGTAATAAAGCATGGAAAGAAAGAAAAATTCCAAAAATGCTTGACAAAAAAAGGTCATGTGAACATTATACGTGACCAAAGCTAGAGAAACTCTTCACAATTAGGGCGCTAAGAACAATCCAATATGATGTGTTAAAGTAAAACAGAATAAGCAAAGAAATGCAACAGCTGGTCACCTGATGGCACTTTTTTTTTTTCCTGAGTCCCAGAATTTTCTTGGGACCTAAAGCTTTAAATGATAGCTTGAAAATTGCTTTAAAAGAACCATGATTCCCCAGAGTTCATATTCATGGCTTTGTAAAGAACTCTCTCTCAATTGTTATAATGGTTTTTAAGACGATAACTCTATGTTCAAATTTTAAATATGGCTAAAGTAAACCATTTACCATCGATTCTTTATTTACACAACTATATAGTCAAGCTTATTTAGTATTTTAGAAGCTTAACTCAACAATTCTCATCCACAAGTTTTGACCCATTAATTCCCCGATAGGTCACTCTGCTCGGTCGAACTAAGACTCCGTGGTTCGGCTTACAGGTGAAATAGCGCTTGTCACCCACTGACCCATCATTTTTCCCCTTAGCGCTTCGGAGCTCAAGTCCAAGCCAGATACCTGAAGCAAAGTCAGTGGGGCCCACATACCGAACGGTACCCATCTCATTCGAGCTTGTGAGCAGGACCTGAGACCCCTCCTGCAGCTTCACGCCCCCTTCAACGCCCCCTGCAGTGGGAGTGCTGCTCCAACTGCGACGCAAAGCAGCTTTCGATCTGTGCAGAAAGGAAAAGTGGGAAAAACGCTTCAGTGCCAAAGCCACGTAATGCAATCATCACAGTCATTTCCACTGCCACATTCAGAATTCATTCAGTCCCCGAGACCATACTTTATGGTCACAAGTTGGTCTTTTAATTTTAAATAGCAGTTTTGGAATATACAGTTGACCCATGAACCACACAGGTTTGAAGTGCGTGGGTCCACTTATACGCAGCGCTTCTTCCGCCTCTGCCACCCAGGACAGCAAGACCAACCCCTTCTCTTCCTCCTCCTCCTCCTCAGCCTGCACAAAGTGGGAGCAAGGAAGATAAAGACTTTTATGATGATCCGCTTCTGCTTAAGGAATAGTAAATATATTTTCCTTACAACTTTAACATTCTTTTCTCTAACTTACTTTATTGTAAAAATACAACATATACTACATGTAACATACAAAATATCTATTAATCAGCTGTTTATAAGTAAGCCTTCCAGTCAACAGGAGGCTATCAGTAGTTAAGTTTTGGGGGAGTCAAAAGATATACACTGATTTTCAACTGTGCAAGTGAGCAAGCGGTGGCACTCCCAACCCCCACATTCATTAATCAAAACTCAACTGTACTTTTGTTTAACATTTTAAAAGTTTTTGTCTTTGCTCTATTTTAAGACTACCCTATTCTGGATTTAAGATTTCATTTGCCATTTATAAACATATATATATATATATATATATATATAAAATGTGTGTAGACACACATATATATCTACACACACATATATATCTACACACACACACACATGCTTTCAGTAAAATAGCAATTAGAAAAAATACACTTATACCTATTTAATTTCTATCAGCATTATCAAATAAAGCAAGAAGACAGAATCTAGTATTTTGGCTATTTTAATTGCTATCAGTATTGTCAAAGCAAGAAGAAAAGAATCTAGTATCTTGACTATAGTAAATTTAAATTAGTTTGTTCACTTTAAAAATATTTTTCATGTGAAAACAAATTTTTAAAACTGTAAGTCCACAGCTTTGGAAATATCTATATACATGTTTTATGTATGAACTCCAGTTATAATCAAAGGTTTAGTAACCCCCACTTCCCTGCTGGGCCACTAACACTGAGGAGGGGCTGAGGTGCCTTGAGCAGCTGCTTCTCCTTCTCCCTGCAACATGACATTCCTCCCAATGTGCTGGAAATATCTCCAAGCACTCACCACCACCACGACCTGATGATAAAGCACGGGGCTCCCTGGTGCACTCAGCCAAGGCCTCAGGCCCACACTGCCCCAGAGCTGCCTCCACTGTCCACTGGAAGTAGCTGACGTTTACCCACAGTAGAAACACGACAAGGCTCTTGTTGCCCCCTGAGCTGAGACCTTCCAAAACGGCCAGAAAGAAACCACCAAAACTACCTGGAGCTTTCCATCCGCTATCCCACGCCACCTCTCTTCCAAAAGAAATCCCTCCCCTCACCCCACAGTAGCTTCAAAACAGAAGCTGTTACCAAAACTACACAGGAGCTTATTGTGAACAGAATCGGGGTCCAACTTATTTCATCTTTTATTTCACTTTATTTTTAATATGCCATCACATACAGTGTCTCATTTGCTCCTATTAACCACTCTGTAAGAAAGGAAGATGACTAATTTTAATGGATAGGAAACTGAGGCTCAAAGATTTATTCTAAGCCACATCTGCCAGTAAGTGACAGAATCCTAATTATAAAATGGTCTTAAGTTATTTACATGTCAAATGCACAAATACAATAAATTTAATAAAGAAACATGTAATACCTGTAAGAAAAAGCATAAATCTTTACTGAAGAACATACACAAAAGAGCTGTTACTAAATAGAAATGTATTTGTGCTCACTCTCCCCAAATGGGTATTTTTTGTAACCAGACAAAATTACTGTAATTTTCACATAAATGACAGTATCATTTCCTAAACACTTACTAGGTATCTAACCACTTCACATACGTTATGTCTTTCAATCTCACCCAAACCAGTGAAGGTGGGATTATTATTTCCTTGTAATGGAAGAATAATCTGAGGCTCAGAAAAATTAAGCTATGTGCCTAAGGTCAGAGAGATGAAAAAGGCAAAGATGAGGCTCAGATCCATGGCTGTACAAGCACAAAGGCCAGGCTCTCTTCACAAACACAATGAGTACTGGTAACTAAGAAAAGGTTGAATAATAATGAGGCAAGGTTTACACTGCCATTAGGTTAAATTATAAAGTTACAATAGTTAAAACAATGTGGCTCTGGCGTAAGACTGTATTAAATAACACAGAAAACATATTTTAGAAAAATGAAAAATACACATAATTATTTTACATGTGATTAAAAAGTAAAACTTCAAATCAGTGAAAAAGGAAAGGGCATTGAATTAGGAGTGCTGTAAAAATTAGCTGAAAGAAAAAGATATGATTCTCACCACTCCTGTATATTAAAACAAACTGCAAATAAAGAGCTTTAATGCATAAACTGAAAAAAGAGGCTGGGCGCAATAGCTCATGCCTATAATCCCAGCACTTTGGGAGGCTGAGGCAGGCAGATCACTTGAGGCCAGGAGTTTGAGACCAGCCTGACCAACATGGTGAAACCCTGGATCTACAAAAAATACAAAAATTAGAGGGGCACAGTGGCAGGTTCCTGTAATCCCAGCTATTCAAGAGGCTGAGGCACAAGAATCACTTCAACTCAGGAGGT
>CAUYQU010018322.1:0-20467 GCA_963574635.1 Cheracebus regulus | reverse complement strand
TTTGTTATTTTCATCCCCTATTCCTTCCTGTCTCCATTGTTAAGCACAATTATTGGCATAAAAGAGGTTTTTAATACCCATTTTTAGACTGCATTCTAGCCTGGGCAATAAAACAAGAATCCCATTCTCTCTCCCTTTTTCTCTTCCTCTTTCTCTCTTTCATTCTTTTTTTCCTTTCTTTTGCTCTTTCTTTCTTTCTCCTTTTCTTTTTCTTTCTTTCAAAAAAAAAATTGTGAGCTGTAAAATCACATAACAAATGTCCTGATAGAAAAGGGTTGATATATAGAGGCCACTCTTAAAAGTCTTAAGGTAGCTGCTGCTTCCTGCTTGAATGGAAGAAGAGCTACAGACAGTTGTGCAAAAATGTTTCTGACTTTATGCATTATTTCCGAAGTGTTCTAACTTTGTAAATTCTTCTCTCTCTCTTTTCAGAAATTGGCTAAACTTCTGCTCTATGGCACCGAGTTGGTGACAAATATCCAGGTAGCAATAGATATCAGAGAGATCCACAGGAGAGTCGAAGAAGAGGACATAAAGCGTCAGAGGTAAGGACCGTGCTACTCTGCGCCTGGTGGATGTGAAGGTGATCTCCTCCATCGGTCCGGCAATCCTCCGGAATCATTGGAAGGTGACTTTGTCCACCTTAGGCAATTCCCTTCCTATCCTTGTAAGTTCCCCTCCCTCCTCTTCTCTCTTTTCTTTCCTTCCTTCCTCAAGTACTATGTTGCTGATATGCGCCGAGCTGCATATATACAAAAGGAGTGAGACATGGCCTCTGTGTGTGGTATTCACAGTCTAGTCAAGAGACACATGGAAACTCCCATAATTCATGCTAAAATAGATAATGTGTAAAGGGTTGTAGTAACACACACAAGGAGTCCTTTCATTCTATCTGAAGAGATTAGAGAGAACTTCTCAGGCAAGGTGACATTGAGTTGGGCTGTGAGGGATGAATAGGAGTTTGAGGAGTTGAAGAGTAGGCATTTTAGGCAGAGGGAACACTTGAGAGCAGAGGTGTGGGATCACATGATGTGCTTGGGAATGGCATGATAGTGAAGGATATATGGGTAGTGGCAGAAGGAAAGAGATGAGGCTAAGAAGGTCAACTGGGTAGTCCTGGGTTTAAATTGGTCAGAATGACCAGACCCATAAGCGTCTCAGTGCTATGTGTAAAGACGGCAATGTTATTAAAGAATGCTAAGGGCACCGTGCCTAGAAGGATGGAGAGTCAGAGGGATAACAGTAACCTGTGTCAAGCCCTCAGCTCCTGTCCTCTGGAGGCAGGCTGCCTGCACACCCATGTCCCAGGTCTCAGGCTGTCCAGCAGGGAGGGATAAGCTGCTTAGAAGAATTAAACTTCTTTGGTTTGCACACAGAGGTACACTGATAGCAGCTCCTCATTTAAACTTTGGATTGTTCTTCAATTAATTTCTTAAATGATTAGAAAAGCAACCACTTGGCTGGGCGTGGGGTGGCTCACGCCTGTAATCCCAGCACTTTGGGAGGCCAAGGTGGGTGAATCACTTGAGGTCAGGAGTTCAAGACCAGCTTGGCCGACATAGCGAACCCTGTCTCTACTAAAAATACAAAAAAATTAGTTGGGTGTGGTGGCACTTACACACTTGTGGTCCCAGTACTTCAGGAGGCAGGAGGATCACTTGAGCCCAGGAAGTGGAGGTTGTAGTGAGCCAAGAGTGTGCCACTGGACTCCAGCCTGGGCAATGGGAGTGAAACCCTGTCTTAAGAAAAGAAAAGAGAGAAAAAAAGCAACCACTTGACCATTTTGGCTCATCTTATATACATACAGGGGACAGTTTTAACAATGTTTTTAGTTATTCAGCATAAGTAGCTCCCTCGTCAGCAATTTTACCAGCTCTTCCAGTGTAGATTGGTGACTTTTATTCTTGAAACTTCCCACTGCCCCTGTGAGCTGTACCAGGAACTGAGCCGGCAGATTCCCAGCAGGCTCAGCTCGTGAAAAGTGGGGAAGGTCATAACAAGGAGTTAGGCCTCATCCTCTAGTCACTGAGCAACGCTGTAGGTCTCAGGCGGCAGGGTTACGAGGCCAGTGTGCTGTGGAAAGATGACCTGACAGCTGTTTCTCATTCTTGAAATAAAAAGTCAATTAAATTTAAAAAGTGTCCTAGCTTTGAAGGTAGGGTGAGTGGGGGATGGGACAGGGAGAGGGGATTGCAGGATGTTTAAGCTGTGACTTGGGTTCCTCAGGGGGTTTGTTTGGAGGTGCTCTCATAGGATTAGTCTGCTACAAGGAGCAGAGAGTCTCTGTCAGATATCCTAGCCACTGTTCCCAGAGGGGCCCCAGCTCAGCTCTCCTGCCTTCCTGCTGCCTCGCCCCACCCTCCGTGTGCTCCATCACGGAGTTCTTTGGAATTGATGGCAAGGTTCTCCCTATTTTCCATCACTCATGGTGGAGTTTCCCTGTTTGTACATTCCACTCATCATTTATTGGTAACATGGGAGAGGAGTAGCCAGACACATGAGGTCATGTTACTAATAAAAAATTGATAATTTAAGTACCACGTGTTAAGTGACTCCCACACTGAGCACTTGTGCTATGTGTATCATCTTATTTCATCCTGACAACAGCCAGCCACATGAAGGTAGATTTTTTCATCCACTCAATTTTACAGATGAGAAAAGTGAGGCTTGAACAGGTTATGCAACTTGTCTAAAAGGTTGACAGTCACTTAGTAGCAAAGTCAGGACTTGAACATAAGCTCTGTGACTCCAGAGACCCAGTGTTTAACTGTTATGTATTATCATCTTACTCAGAAGCAGGTGACCAATTTACTCTTTTGTGTGTGTGTGTGTGTGTGTGTGTGTGTGTGTGTGTGTGTGTGTGCGTGCGTATAGCCTTAATGTTGATCTGTTTTTGCTATGCGTCATTTTCCTTAGTTGGCCTAAGTTACTTGTAGTCAAGCATTAAACTAAAAGGTTTCTCAGCATTTAGTTTGATTTTGGGTGGGTGTGTTTGGGTAGTGCCCAGTACCTGGACCATATATTTTAGCGATTCTAGAGAACATACCCGCTCTGTTGGAAGGCAGCATCTCAAGCTGGCCTGGCATGAATGGCGTGTTGGTATTTGCAGGATTGAGAAGCTGGAGAATGAAGTTAAGACCAGCCAGGACAAATTCAATGAAATCACCTCAAAGTGGGAAGAGGGCAAGCAGAAGAGAATTCCCCAGGAGCTGTGGGAAATGCTCAATACCCAACAGCTGCACTGTGCTGGGCTGTTAGAAGATAAGAACAAGCTCATCATCGAGTTACAGCAGGCAAGAGGCCCGGGCCCTCAAGCCCCGCCGTGAGGGGTCTACCTGGAATTTAGCTGGGTTACTGGTTTGCTTTTCCTGAATGGAAAAATGTAGAAACCTTTTACTTCATTATTTAGGATGCTGTATAACTCATGTTATAAACTTTTTTTTTTTTATGGTAAGAAACACGTATCATTAAATTTGCCATCACAATCATTTTAAGGTGTATAGTTCATGAGCTAGGTATGGTGGTTCACACCTGTAATCCCAGCAATTTGGAAGGTCAAGGCAGATGGAGCATTTGAGGTCAGGAGTTTGAGACCAGCTTGGTCAACATGGTGAAACCCCATCTCTACTAAAAATATAAAAATTAGCCAGGCGTGGTGGCACACACCTGTAATCCCATCTAGTTGGGAGGCTCAGGCAGGAGAATTGCCTGAACATGGGAGACAAAGCTTGCAGTGAGCCGAGATCGAACCACTGCACTTTAGCCTGGGCGATAGAGCGAGTGAGACTGTCTCAAAAAACAAAAACCAAAAAAATGTATAGTTTAGTCATGTTAAGTATACAGCATTCAGATGCAACAGATCCCTAAGAACTTATTCATCTTGCAATATGGAAACACTGTACCCATTAGACACTGATTCCCTCTTCGCCGTCCCCCGCCCAGCCCTTGGTAATCACCTTTCTACTTTCTGTTTCTATGATTTTGACTACTTTAGATACTTTATGTGAGTGAACATACAGCATTTGTCCTTTTGTGACTAGCGTATTTTGCTTAGTGTAGATGGACTTCATTGTAGCATGTGACAGGATTGCCTTCCTTTTTAAGGCTGCGTAGTATTTCATTGCATGTACATACCACATTTTGTTCATACATTCTTCTGTTAATGGACATTTGGGTTGGATTTTACCTTTTGGCTATTGTGAGTAATGGTCCTATGGACAGGGGTACTCACGTATCTCTTTGAGATCCTTCTTTGAATTATTTGGATGTACACTTAAAGGTAGGATTGCTGGGTCATATGGTAATTCTATTTTTAATTTTCTTAGGAACCTCCATACTGTTTTTTATAATGACTGCACCATTTTACATTCCCACCAACAATACACAAGGGTTCTAACTTCTCTGTATTCTCACCACCACTTACATCCTGTTTTTTTTGATAGTTTCTGTGTTAATGGTGCGAGGTGATTATCTCATTGTGGTTTTGATTTGCATTTCCCTAATGATTAGAGATGTTGCACATCTTTTTCTTGTTTTTGTTGGGCATTTATATATTATCTTTAGAGAAATGTCTGTTTAAATTCTTTGCTTATTTTTAAATTGGGTTGTTTTTGAGGTACAGAAGTTCCTTATATATTTTAGACATTAACCCCTTAACAGATATATGATTTTCAATTATGATTTCCTATTCCATATGTTGCCTTTTTACTCTTGATTTTTTTTGATGTGCAAAAATTTTTGAGTTTGGTGCAAACCCATTTGTCTATTTTTGATTTTGTTGCCTGGGCTATTGGTGTCATATCTAAGAAATCATTGCCAAATCCAATGTGCAGAAGCTTGTCCCCTATATCTCTTTCTAGGAGTTTAATGGTTTCAGGTCTTTAATCAATTTTGAGTTATTTTTGTATATGGTATAAGGTAAGGGACCAACTTCATTCTTTTGCCTGTGAACATCCAGTTTTCTCAATATCATTTGTTGAAGGGACTATACTTTCCCCACTGTATAGTCTTGTCAAAAGTCATTTGACCATGGATGCAGGAGTTTATATATCATTTATTTATCATTTTGACCCTTGTCAAAAGCCATTTGTTCATATATGCAGGGGTTTATTTCTGGGCCCTCTAGTTCCCTTGGTCTATATATCTACTTTTATGTCAGTTCCACACTCTCTTAATTACTGTTGCTTTGTAATTTTTTTGTTTTGTTTTGTTTAAGATGGAGTTTTTCTCTGTCGCCCAGGCTGGAGTGCAGTGGCACAATCTCAGCTCACTGCAACCTCCATCTCCCAGGTTCAAGCGATTCTCCTGTCTCAGCCTCCCAAATAGCTGAGACTTCAGGCATGTGCCACCACGCCCAGCTAATTTTTGCATTTTTAGTACAGACGGGGTTTCACCATGTTGGTCAGCTGTTATCGAACTCCTGACCTCAGGTGATCCGCCCACCTTGGCCTCCTAAAGTGCTGGGATTACAAGCATGAGCCACTGCACCCGCCCGGTAGTACGTTTTGAAGTCAGGGAATGTGAAGCCTCCAACTTTCTTTTTCAAGATTATTTTGGCTATTTGGAGTCCCTTGAGATTCTGAATTTTACGAATTTTAGGATGGTTTTTCTGTTTCCACAAAAAATGATGTTGGAGTTTTGATAAGGATTGCATTGAATCTGTAGATCACTTTGTATAGTATGGACATTTTAACAATAGTGAGTCATCCAGTTCATAAGCACAGGATATCTTCTGTTTGTTTGTATTTTCTTTGATTCCTTTTAGTAATGTTTTATAGTTTTCAGTGTACAAGTCTTTTGCCTACTTGGTTAAGTTCATTCCTAAGTATTTCATTCTTTTTGGTGATATAGTAAATGGTTTACTTTCTTAATTTCAATTTTGGATTGGTCATTATTTGTATATAAAAATGCAACTTATTTAAAATTTTTTTAAAATTTGTTTTATTTATTTATTTATTTTTGAGACAGAGTCTTGCTCTGTCACCAGACTGGAGCGCAGTGGCATGATCTCAGCTCACTGCAACCTCCTACTCCCTGATTCAAGCTATTCTCCTGCCTCAGTCTCCTGAGTAGCTGGGATTGCAGGTGCCTGCCACCGAGCCCAGCTAATTGTTGTATTTTTTTTTTTTTTAAATAGAGACAGAGTTTCACCTTGTTGGCCAAGATAGTCTCCATCTCCTCACCTCGTGATCCGCCTGCCCTGGCCTCCCAAAGTGCTGGGATTATAGGCGTGAGCCACAGCACCAGGCCAATTTATTTTACTTTTTTTTGAGACAGAGTCTCACTCTGTCACCCGGGCTGCAGTGCAGTGGCCCAACCTTGGCTCACTACAACCTCTACCTCCTGGGCTCAAGTGATTCTCCTGCCTCAGCCTCCTGAGTAGCTAGGATGACAGTGTGTATCACCATGCCCAGCTAGGTTTTGTGTTTTTAGTAGAGATGGGGTTTCACCACATTGCCCAGGCTGGTCTCGAACTCCTGACTTCAAATGACTCACCCACCTTCGCCTTCCAAACTGTTGAGATTACAGGTGTAAGCCATTGCGCCTGACCTGACCTTTTTCTTTTTAAATTTAAAATTAAAAAATTTTATAGGATACATAAGGCATTTTGATACAGCCATACAATGTGTGATAATTACATGGGGGTAAATGGGTATCCATCCCTTCAAGCATGTAGCATTTCTTTGTGTTAAAACATTCCAATTCTATTCTTTTAGTTATTTTAAAATGTACAATGAATCTAGCTGACCTTAGTCACCCTGTTGTGCTGTCAAATACTAGATCTTATTCATTCTAACTGCATTTTTCTACCTATTAGCCATCTCCATTCCTCCCCAACTCCCCACTACCCTTTCTTAGCCTCTGGTAACTATCATTCTACTTTCCATCTCCATGAGTTTAATTGTTTTAATCTTTAGCTCCCACAAATAAGTGAGAACATGCAAAGTTTGAATTTTTATACCTGGCTTTTTCACTTAACACAATGCCTTTCAATTCCATCCATGTTGTTGCAAATGACAGGATCTCATTCTCTTATATGGCTAAATAGTACTCCATTGTGTATATGAACCACATTTGCTCTGTCCATTCATCTGTTGATGGACACTTAGGTTGATTCCAAATCTTGGCCATTGTGAATAGTGTGATTTTTTTTTTTTTTTTAGACTGGGTTTTGTTCTTGTTGCCCAGGCTGGAGTGCAATGCCACTATCTCAGCTCACCACATCTGCCTGTGTGAAATCTCTAGTTTTTCTACATATAAGATCATGTCATCTGTGAACAAAGATAATTTTAACTCTTTTCCAATTTTGATGTCTTTTCAAGTTATAAACTTTTAACTAGAAGAAAAAGCTTCACAATAATTGTAGAATTATTAGCTACCTAATAGAAATACAGTCATGTGTCACTTGATGGAGATATATTCTGAGAAATGCATCATTATGTAATTTCACCGTTGTACAAACATTGTAACATTTGCTTACACAAACCTAGATGGTATATCCTACTATACACTTAGACTATATGATATAGCCTATTGCTCCTAGGCTACAAACCTGTCCAGCATGTTATAATACTGAATACTGTAAGCAGTTGTAACACTGTGCTATTTGTGTATCTAAACAGAAAAGGCACAGGAAAAATACTGTATTATAATCCTGAGGGACCACTGTCATATATATGGTCTATCATTGACTGAAATGTTATGTGGCACATGACTGTAGTATTTTTACAGCAAATGCTGTTCCAGAGTTTATGTCCTTAGTTAAGGAATGCAATTTAGTCTGCAGTAGATACGTTCCCGTGTTGGAACCTGCACATCAATTGCTCAGCTGGGAGGCTCTAGGCTTTCTGGGAGCTTGCAGGGAATTTGCAGCAGGTGATAACATTGAGGGGTTTGGTCCTGGGTGCTTGTTAAGAGCTTTGCCCTGAGCAGAGCCCATTCCACTCCATCTTCTGTGCTTTATCCCAGGCCATCTCAGACTCTTCTGAAGCCACTTTCTCTTCACATAGTTCATTATTATTATTATTGAGACAGGGTCTTGCTCCATCTCCCAGGCTGGAGTGCAGTGGTACAATCGTGGCTCACTGTAGCCTCAACCTTCTGGGCTCAAGTGGTCCTCCCACCTCAGCCTCCCAAGAAGCTGGGACCATGGGCATGCACCGCCATGTCTGGCTAATTTTCGTATTTTTTTCTGGAGACACAGTTTCTGCCATACTGCCCGGGCTGGCCTCCTGAGCTGAAGGCTGCCTCAGCCTCCCAAAGGGCTGAGATTATAGGTGTGAGCCACTGTGCCCAGCCCTCTTTGTGCAGTTTCAGGTCCTAGCGTTGACAGATTCTGGTGAGAGGGGTCTAGGGAGAGTGCTTGGCACCTCTTGCTCCACACAGTTCGTGGCCAGCCTTTTACATGCTTTTTTTCCAGGAGTTAAAAACAAAGGATGACCAGTATGTGAAGGATTTGAAGAAACAGTCAGATGACATCTGCCTGCTTCTGGAGCGGATGGAAGAACAGGTGAAGAACGTAATGAAAACCTTTCGTGAGGAGCTCTATCACATTGAGGTAATGGGGTGTGAAGAGACCTGCTTTCTGCACTTGGGGGGGCCCCTGGGAGGAGGTCTAGGTCTGTCCTAATGATCTAAGGAGGGCCCCAGATTACTTCTCTGTCCTCTGATTTCTGTTTCTGCTCTTGGGTTTTATTAATTTATTTATTCATTCATTCATTTGACAAGTACATATCAGGTGTCTATTATGTGCTGGGCAGTGTTCCAGGGGGCTGGGGATGCAGCTATGAACAAAAGCAAGTTCCCAGTGGAGCCTGTATTGTAGTCAGAGATGGCTAGACAATGAACCAGTCACTAAATGTATTATTTCACAGGTGGTAATAAGTGTTTTGAAAGAAAATAAACAAGGAGTTGGGGAGTAAAATGGGGATTAGCCCTCCATAAGCATAAAGCATATGTGAGGCATTTATTTGTTTGTTTCTTTATGGTAACTGGGGCAGACAGTGGCAAAGGGGGGTGCTGCATAGGATTCAGGAATCAATATTTTGAATTTGAATGAAATGTTCAGAATTGAGAGTGAGATTTAGTCCTTTCCAAGATGGAAGAGAGCCAAGAGGGTGGAGACCTCTCTCTCTGGGTGGTAGGAGACTCACTTCTGCATTCCCAAGCCTATCCCTTGTGGGCTTCATGCTGCCTTTGCTTCATGGGAATCCCAAAGATGGCAACACACCAACGCTAGTCACAGTTGAATTACACACCAGGGCTTGCCCTGTGACTGCCAACAGCGGCGCTGGCGTTCCTCCAGCTCCCGGCCTCTGATATTGACTAGGCCACGGGACTGTTGGCACATTTCCTCTCTGCATTTGGAGTATAGTCTTCATAACAGCTAATTTCCACGCAACTCCTTCCACAGCCATTTGGTCTCATGAAACTTGGCACATCTGCATTTGGATTTGACTTTTTCTATATGGTCGGTGGTATGACATTTACACAGTTATCTAAAAGCTCTTTGACATGGGTGGGACCTGCCCAATCAAAACAGACAAGAGTCTTTTTCCTTCTTGGTCGTAGAAAGCATTTGAGGTGGAACGCCAAGAGCTACTGGCCAGTAATAAGAAGAAATGGGAGAGGGCCCTTCAGGCTCATAATGCCAAAGAGGTAAAGGGTGAAAGCTGTCAAGGGTGAGCCAGGGGGTCTGAGGTGATTTCTACTGTGGCTGAATTCGCTAGCCTTTCCGTATCTTGAGTAGAACTGCTGTGGTTGAATACTACTGCGTTCATTGCTGCACTTCCTGATCAGTGTGGCCTTGTGGATGGGGATTGTTTCTTTGGTGGTGGTGAGTACCACCGAGGCAGCTTGCTGTGTTTTCTATAGTCCTGTCCCGTTCTCCTTTGTTTCCTGGGTCTCTGACCCAGCTGTGAATATTCATGGCCCAATGTGTTTTAAGACACATTTTTAAAGGGTGTGGGATTATCACTTTATTTCAGAGTTGTAAACAACAAAGAAGTGACTTGACCAAGATCCAATAGACTTTTTAGAAATACAAAGCCTAGAGCCTCCCAGCTGAGCAATTACTGTCCAGGTTTCAGGGTCTGTGTGTAATTTCTTTTTTTCAAATATTTAGACTTCAAGGAGAGGAACTTAATTTCATAATGGAACATTCCTCTTAGAGTTTCTGGAGTAATGACCCCATTAGGCAATACAAGTCAAGTCCTAAAAGCCTTGGGGCTTCAGGACTTCTGAAAGCCACCAGACTCCACCCAGAGTCATGAAGCTCCCAAACTCTCCCCTGTGTCATGCTTGTCAGGCTATCCGAAGGATTGAGGTGGGGCAAGGATGGTCCCTAACTTTTCCCTTGTCTTCCTGTGCCTTTAGCTGGAGTATCTTATCAACCGCATGAAGAAAGTGGAGGACTATGAGAAGCAGCTGGACAAGCAGAGGATCTGGGATCGCGAAGAATACAACAGGATCAAGATCAAGCTGGAGCAGGATGTGCAGGTGCAACAGCTGGTCCTCACTAGGGTGCCTGGGTGGCAAAACACCTGTGAATGTTTCATATTTAGCGACTATCTGTGATATTCTAGAGGTAGTCCCTTCAGCACATACTTATTAACCATCTGCCTTCTTTTAAATGTTCCTATCTGAAGGAGCTCAGGTACAGGATATATGCAGAGAGATGCTTTCTTTAAGAAACCAGTGGAGGTGAGCTGAGCATGGTGGCTTACACCTGTAATCCCAGCACTTTGGGAGGCCAAGGTGTGAGGATTGCTTGAGTTCTGGAGTTTGAGACCAGCCTGGGAAACAGTGAAACTCTGCCTCGGCAAAAACAACCAACCAACCAAAAAAAAAAAAGCTAGCTGAACCTGGTAGTACACACCTGTAGTCTCAGCTACTCACACCTGTAGTCCCAGCTACTCACGAGGTTGGAGGCACACTTAAGCCCAGGAGTTTAAGGCTGTAGTGAGCTGTGATCACTCCAGCCTGGGCAACAGAGCAAGACCTTGTCAGAAAGAATGAGAGAGAGAGAGAGAGAGACAGAGAGGGAGAGAGAGAGAACAAAGAAAGAAAGAAAAAGGAAGGAAGGAGAAAGAGAGAGAAAGGAAGGAAAGAAGGAAGGGAAAGAAAAACTACCAAGATACTACAGCAGTCTGGAAGCCTTTTTCTCCTGGCAAAGGAACAATGTCCCTAGGACAAGTTGGCTATGTCTGAGAGCCAAAGCTAGTACAGCTACTGCTAAAAACGGCAGCCATCATGTGAGTCTCTCCCATATTCCAGGCCCTTCATGAATGGTATCTCTAATCCTCATCACCAGCAGCACTTTATACTTCAGGAATCTGAAGCTTAGAGACAAAGCTATGTATCTAGTACACAATAAACCCTGGATTCAAACTCAGCTCTGACTGGCTCAGAAGCCTATACCCTTCCCCTTATTTCAAACAGCCCCTTGACTGATGGTTGGAAATTTCAGTGAGGCAAATTCTGACTATCAGAAAGAAGCATCTAAGCATTAGGACTGTCTAATATTCAGAAGGGTGTCCTACAAAGCAAAGATTGCTTATCTCAGACTGTGCAATGGCTGAACGACTTTCTGTCTTCGGTGTGGAAGAAGGGTTCCTGCAGCAGTAGGAGGTTATTTCTGATTTCTAAAGTTTTTTCCAAGTCTAGGATTCTGTTTCAACACCAGCTTAAAAAAGTCTCTCTAATTACATTTAGATGTAACGTACTTGCATCTTCATATTCAAGTGTGGTCTATTCCTTTCAGTCTATGTAGAAAAAGGTCTTAGATGAACACTTTTCCACATAGCTTTTGGTAGAATTTCAGTTCTTTTCCTGTTACTTGAAATCATGAAGTTAAATTTAAAACCCCGTAAGGTTACAAATATATTTGCCAGTCTTGAGAATCTTCCCAGGTCCTTCTCATATTAATGTCACAGAAATGAGAGTTACAGACAGAACAGTACAAGTCTGTAAGACAGTCGCGCTATTTATTTTATTATTTATTTATTTTTGGAGACGGAGTTTCTCTCTTGTCATCCAGCTGGAGTACAGTGGCGCGATCTCGGCTCACTGCAACCCCTTCCAGGTTCAAGCAATTCTCCTGCCTCGGGCTCCTGAGTACTGGGATTATAGATGCCCGCCACCATGCCCGGCTAATTTTTGTATTTTTAGAAGAGGTAGGATTTCACCTTGTTGGCCAGGCTGGTCTTGAATTGCTAACCTCAGGTGATCCACCCATCTGGGCTTCCAAAAGTGTTGGGATTACAGACACGAGCCACCGTGCCCGGCCAACAGCAGCACTATTTCTGTGGGCTGTACTGTGATACAATTTTACTGAAAATGGCTATTGTTAAGCTTTCTGAATTTATCTTGGTTCTGTGATAATTTATGTGACAAAACTACATATTGTTGGCCTCAGTGAGATATATAGAATTTCATATTCCTAATCCAATGTCCAACTACTTGAATGAGGCAAAAAATACTAGGACATGGGGAGATGATGGGGGTGGGTGTAGGAGGTAGGGTAAGGGCAGAGAAGTGGGGACAGGGAGGCAGAGGGCCTGGTACCGCTGGCTGTCCCTGTCCAGGTTGACTGATGGTGGCATGTGCGGATGTGGGAGGCAGGCAGATGGAGACATTTCAGGCAGGAAGGGGGCAGTGCTTTTGCATCTTAGTTCTTTCCTGTGTCAGATGGAAACTGAGGCTACCTGTACCACTTTCACACTGTAACTGGGAGAAAAATCATCCAATCAGGGACTACCCATATGGCAATATGTGGAATGTTTTAGTGGGTTGAACTTTATCAAAATGACACTTTTTTTTTTTTTTTTTTTTGAGAAAGAGTCTAGCTCTGGCGCCCAGGCTGGAATGCAGTGGAGCAATCTCGACTCACTGCAACCTCCGCCTCTGGGGTTCAAGTGATTGTGATTATCCTGCCACCACGCCCAGCTAATTTTTTTTTTTTTTTTTTTTTTTTTGTAATTTTAGTAGAGACAAGGTTTCACTATGTTGGCTAGGCTGATCTCTAACTCCTGACCTTGTGATCTGCCTACCTTGCCCTCCCAAAGTGCTGGGATTATAGTGGCTCTTAAGTGCACTTTCACTAGACCTTCAACCAAATGGCATTGATTTTTGTTAAGAAGATACGACACGCAGCTCAACATCAAATTTGCTCTTCCCAACGAATGCATAGCACTCTATCAGTTCTAAAATATGGAACTAAAATTCTTGCAAATGGCAAAAATAGGAAGGATCCAGTACACACAGATTTGGATAATGGATAAAGTACAAGATGTAAAAAAAAGTCTCAATGTTCAAGTGCTTACTGCCAGTAAAGGTCATGTTATTAAAAACAGAGCAAAGAGAAGCCTGTAAACATTGCATGCTTGGGTGGAAACTCCCTACCCCCGCCCACCACCCTAAAAGAAAACTGCTAGAAAACATTTAATTCCTAATGCAGGAAGATACAAATGTTTTTATCTGTACACCTTACACACTCATTTAGGATCGTAAGATGTTCGGCTCAAATTTAGGGGCTGTTTACCTTTAATACCAGAATATTAATCCCCCAAAGTTAAAGGTGTTATTTGCACTGTACTAATTTACGTTGTGCAAAGCACAGAGATAAACAGAGTACAGCCCCTGCCCTCAAGGAACGGATAATCTATTGAGTAAGAAAGGAAGCTACACAAATAGTGTCAAAGAGCGAGAGCTGGAACAGAAACAGGAAGCAAGAGTGTGGCCTGAGATGACATTGCCGATCTTAGGATTCCAACACGGGATCCTGCAGGCCCAGCTTAGGGTCAAGATTGGGGTGAATCGGCCCAGTGGGGTCTCTGGAGTCAGCAGAGAAGGCCAGAAGGCCAAAGGGAAAGGCTATTTTAAATTTCCATTCTGCTGGCACATTGGTGGCAGCCTCTTTTCCTGAGCCCATGGGCAAGAGATGGTGCCCAAAAGCAGCTATGGAGAAGGTTGCACTGCCCCAGGAAAAAGAGAGGAAGGTGTTATCAACACCTGTGCTACTTTTACCATAGAAGGAGTTTTGCGGCAGGTTAGACCGTAATCTTTATAGATGCCACAAACATTGTGCTTTGCCATTAGTCTTGGGAACATGAACTATAACTTTGTAAAATATCTTTGGATAATTGAATAATAAGCACAGACATTTAACAAAATCAATTACAGTTTTTTTAACTTTTATTTTAGGTTCAGGGTACATGTGCATGTTTGCTATATGAGAAAACTGCATGTCACAGGAGTTTGCTGTACAGATTATTTTATTATCCCGGTAATAAGCATAGTACCTGATAGGTAGCTTTTTGATCCTCTCCCTGCTCCCAACCTCCACCCTCAAATAGGCCCAGTGTCTACTGTCCCCTCTTTGTGTCCATGTGTTCTCATTGGTCCCACTCATATGTGAGAACATGCGGTATTTGGGTATTTGGTTTTCTGTTCCTATGTTAGTTTGCTTAGGATAATAGCCTCTGGCTCCAACTATGTTGCTGCAAAGGACATATTCTTTTTTTTTTCTAAACCCTTATGTCAAACCATATGATCTTGTTCTTTTTGATGGCTGCATAATATTCCATGGTGTGTATGTACCACATTTTAAAAATCCAGTCTGTTGTTGATGGGCATCTAAGTTGATTCTATGTCTTTGCTGTTGTGAATAGGCTGCAGTGAACATATGCATGTATGTGTCTTTGTGGCAGAATGATTTCTATTCCTTTGGGTATATACCTGGTAATGGGATTGCTTTGTCAAATGGTAGCTCTGTTTTAAGTTCTTTGAGGAACTGCCATATTGCTTTCCACAATACCTGAACAACTTTACATTCCCACCATCAGTGTGCAAGTGTTCCTTTTTCTCTGCAACCTCACCAGCATCTCCTGCTTTTTTGTGTGTGTGTGTGTGTGTTTTTTTTTTGACTTTTTGATAGCCATTCTAACTGGTGTGAGATGGTATCTCATTGTGGTTTTGATTTGCATTTCTCTAATGATTAGTGATGTTGAGCATTTTGTCATATGCTTGTTGGCTACATGTATGCCTTCTTTTGAAAAGTGTTGTTCATGTTCTTTGCCCAATCCCCCCTGCTCTTTTTTTTTTTGAAGACAGGGTCTTCCTCTGTTGCTCAGACTGGAGTGCAGTGGCATGATCTTGGCTCACTGCAGCCTCGACCATCCAGGCTCAAGCAACCCTCCCACCTCAGTCTCCGGAATAGCTGGGACTGCAGGCACATGCCACCACTGCCTGGCTAATTAAAAATTCTTTTGTAAAGATGGGTTCTCACTTTCTCACTTTGTTGCCCAGGTTGGTCTCGAACTCCTGTCCTCAAGGACTCCTCCTGCCTTGGCCTCTCAAAGTGCTGGGATTACAAGCATGAGCTACCATGCCCAGCCATCTATATATCTATATATGTATATATACACTATTATATATATATATATACTATTTTATATATATATATAATTTCAGTATATATATTATTACATTATGTATATATAATGTAATAATCTGCCTTTAGGAGTGAAATTCACATGAGAGTGCATGTGTTAGAGCTTGCATTTATAGTTCACATACCCTTGTTGTATTGTAAATATAAAAACAATCCTATGGCCAAGTAAGTCTGGGAAATGCTGTCTTAGGGATAGGGGATTATTGCAAGGCCATGAGAAGAAGGAGGGCTCCCTGAAAATCACTGGAGCAGACATTCATGCACTCTGGGTCTCAGGGCCCCCAGGCATCAGTTCCCGTGAAGACTGAACAGCCATTCATTGTCATCCCAAATGGAGAGCAGCTCTGAAGACCCTCCTTCTCTGTGAGTGCTCGTATGTTCTCAGATAGTTACATCCCACGTGGAGCTTTTCTTTCTTTCTTTCTTTCTTTCTTTCTTTTTCTTTCTTTCTTTCTTTCTTTCTTTCTTTCTTTCTTTCTTTCTTTCTTTCTTTCTTTCTTTCTTCTTTCTTTTTTTTTTTTGAGACGGAGTCTTGCCCTATTGCCCAGGCTGGAGTGCAATGACATGATCTTGGCTCACTGCAACCTCTGCCTCCCGAGTTCAAGTGATTCTCCTGCCTCAGCCTCTGGAGTAGCTGGGATTACAGGCGCATGACACTATGCCCGGCTAATTTTTTGTATCTTTAATAGAGATGGGGTTTCACCATGTTGGCCAGGCTGGTCTCGAACTCCTGACCTTGTGATCCACCCACCTTGGCCTCCCCAAGTGCTGGGATTACAAGCGTGAGCCATCGCATCTGGCTAGAGCTTTTCTATTGGACTTTTGTGCCAAGCTGCCTCATAGACCAATGGCCTCCCTTACATCCAGTCCATGTGTGTTTGGTTTGTGTTCTGATTCCTAACTCCCTCAGACCAAGGCAGGTGACTTTTGAAGTGGCAGATCTGGTTTCATTTGAGGAATGGAGGCATAAATTATTGCAACTTTGCAAGAAGAGCTGCTGAGAGTCCCTTTCCTGGGAAACACTCAGGGTCATCCCTAGAAGGGGACAGGGCCCAGAGTAACTCAGCCTGGGAGCACCCAGATAATTGCAGTTGAAATGAGGCTGTGCTATTGACATCATTCATAGGCCTTTTGGGATATTGTTTGAGTCCGACATTTCAAAATTGAATTTTAAACAGGCCCAGAAAGGGTCCTTTGTAACTGTAGTTGCAGCTTCTGGCAGCTCCCTGTCCTGCTCCAAGTTCCCACCCAAGGGCCAGGCCTGCCCCTGGTGCTCCAGGGTCTGCCCCGCACAATGCTCAGTGCTGGCAGGATGTGGTGAGGTGGGCACTTGCACCCATGGCCAGTGGGAGTATAAATCGTAGATTGCTCTTTGGAAAGCAATTTATTGAGAACCTCTGACTTAGTCATTTCACTTCTCAGAATCTACTATAAGGATATAAATTGCCCCAATAATTTTATATATAATTTGTCCCAGTATTATTTTATAATAGAGAAACTTAGTAAAACTGTATATAACTATATATATACGTACACACACACATACACACACACACACATACATACTACTGTTGGGAAATAGTAAATTATTACAACATGATAAACATGTTAAATATTTCATATATGATAAAATGGCATACTATATAAAAGTATTCTAGCCCGTAATGCCAGCACTTTAGTAGGTCGAGGCAGGTGGATCACCTGAGGTCAGGAGTTTGAGACCAATCTGACTAACATGGTCAAATTCTGTCTCTACTAAAAATATGAAAATTAGCCAGGCTTGATGGTGGACACCTATAATGTCAGCTACTTGAGAGGCTGAGGCAGGAGAATCACTTGAATCCAGGAGGTGGAGGTTTCAGTGAGCTGAGATGGCACCACTGCACTCCAGCCTGGGCGACAGAGCAAGACTGTCTCTAAAAAAAAAAAAAAAGTATTCTGTACCATTAAAATGATGTTAATAAAACTTTGCTAACATGGACAATTTTTGTTGTAATATTGAGGGAGAAAAGTAGGATATGAAATTGTAGACGTAGTTTGATTCCAGCTACGTAAAGGACACTGGAGGGAAGTGTGCTGATATTAACAGACGTTGCCTTTGGGGGTGCAGTTATTGGTCATCATGCAGCCTCTTTCTTCTGTGTCTTTTTCATTTGCTGTACTTTCCACATTTTCTACAATGAGCAAATACTGCTTTTGCACTCAGGAACAGTTTTTACAAAGAAAAATGTCTAACTAGAAAAAGTAAATAAAAAGCAAGTAGAGAAATTGAGATGTAGGATTAGTTAGGTCTCAGGGACCAATAGGATTCTTCATTTACCATCTGTTAAAAGATACTACACGCTTCTGTTCTGCAGGAGACATTCAAATATTTATCTCGTAATGGAGATTGAAAAATCTCTGCCATGGTGTTGTAGAATATCTTTGACGAATTCCCCCTGTTACTACGTGGGGATCACTGGATCCACAGCACACATGGAAATGAGGGGTTTCCTGACCCAATGAAGTGTCGCCTCCTTGCCAGGAACCCTCCTTGAGTATGACCCAGAGCGGGCTGTGATAGCCGCTTGGAATCACTTCCTCTGTCGATTCCTAGGCAAGAGTGTGTAGCCTAGCAGAGGGAGACGGGAAGGGGGCGGGAGGGCACACGCACATGGTGGCTTTATCGAGTTTCTGATTCCACTGAATTGCCTTCCCCATTCCTGCATTTCACTCAGGAGAGGCAGGAGCATGCCAACCTCCAGCCTTGCCTCTCTCTGATCTTTTTTTTTAACAACCTGTCAGGGTGATCTTTCTACAGTGACTGGACCAACCATTTTCCTTCCCTGCTTAACATTTTTAGTGGGCCTCCATTCCCGTCAGGATAATGCTTTACATTCCTAGCCTGGGGGAGCGCTCTGCTGCTCGGAAATGGGGTCAGCCTCATTTCTGACCATTTCTTGCCTCGTGCCTCACATCCTGAACTGCTTGTGGTTTCCCAAAGCATCCCCCTGTCTCTCGCCTCTTATATGCTATTTCCTCTCTCTAGAGCCCTCTCCCTTCAGGTGTCACGTGCATAACTCCAGCACATTATCTGGGTCTCAGCTAGACAGGCTGTCTTTCCAGGGATGCCTTCCCTGGTCTCTCAAGACCAAGGACAGTGCTCTTCTCATTGGTCCCATAACTGGACTTCCTTCTCTCTTGCTTCTTATCACTAGTGCTTGTTTATCTGTCTCTGTTCTAGACAGGTCAGAACTATGCCTTTCTCACTAGTGTTTTCCCAATGGCGCCTCGAAAAGTATCTGACGCAGATTAGGCACATGATAAATATTTGCTGAATGAATGAATACAGCTAATGGAAGTCCAAAAAGTAAGCCTGACTGTGTCTGTCCTCCTTTTAAATGAACCTGGGTTGCTAAACAGTAACACTTCCACTCTGGAAGGTCAAAGTGGGGAAATTTCAAGTTTTTGTGGCTATAGTTAGTTATTTCTATGGTGTTTTTAGAGGGGCTGCTCATATCTCTAAAGGGTCTGGTGAAAGTTTCCAGGGTTAGTTGGACTTGAAATCTCTGTGATCTTTCTTAGACTTTAGGTACACAGATTTTAGCTTACAGTTTGTTGACTTGTATTTTATCTTGGCCTTTAACTTGAGTCTCACGATAGATTTTTTAAGAATGCATGCTGAGGCACTTATCCCTAAGGTTCCTCTAACATGACTTGAACAATTTATCAGAGGCCCACAGCTAAGGCCAATTAGTGTGTGCATATATAGATAGATAGATATAATATTTCAGAGCATACCTTTATTTGTGTACAATTCTAGATAAAATTCACAGAGCAGATAAGTTTATAAATGTAGGGAAGTTTCTTTTTATATTACTTTCAGTATAAATTTCTACCAATACTTTTACCTTGTACAACTTTATTATTTGTGAATATAGGTACAAAGATGAATAATACATCTGAATATGGATATATATATGAATATGGATATACATATAAATAAACATACACAAACAGGATTATATAAGTATATCTATGTAAATATTTACCTATACAAAGCATGTTCGCCAAAGGCATTTTAAATACATTGGTGTATATAATACTAAGGATGCAGGTGTAGAGTCTGTGTGTGTGTGTGTGTGTGTGTGTGTGTACACACACACACACATAATCTTTTTACCTTTAGATTCTTGAGCAGCAGCTTCAGCAGAGGAAAGCAGTGTGTCAGCTAAACCAAGAGAAACTGGAGTACAACCTGCAGGTGCTGAGGAAGAGAGATGAGGAAAGCACGGTGATTAAATCCCGACAGAAGAGGAAGATCAATCGGTATGCTAGCATGCAGAGCGTCTTTCTTCTGGGCCCTTCTGTGCTGAGAATAGGGATGGGTATGTGTTTTTCTCTATTGAAGGGGTAGAAACCAGTAAAGATATAACCAACACTTAATAAAATAATTTTTTTGGGAAAAGTGAATACATTCAAGTGGTTTCTCCCCAAGAAAAGAGTAACCACAGCAAAAGGTCTTCCGTCCCCATTCATCGTGTTCCTCTTTCCCACCTCTGTAACCATTATTTGTTTGTTTCTTCCAGAGTTTCATTAGGCATATACAAGCACACACATATACTTTCATCCCTCATCTGCTTTTACACAAATGATGGTGGGCCGTACACATTGCCGTATATCTTGAAGACCTTCCCTTCCCAGTTCATAGAGAACTTTTGTGTTTTTTGTTTGTTTCTTTGTTTGTTTTTTTAGAAAAAGAGAGAAAAGGAGCAAGAAAGAAACAGCAAAGGAAAGAAAAAAAAAGAATGAAAGAGAGAAAGAAAGAGGACGAGAAAGAGGGAGAGAGAATGGGATTCTTGTTTTATTGCCCAGGCTAGAATGCAGTCTAAAAATGGGTATTAAAAACATTGCCAATAATTGTGCTTAACAATGGAGACAGGAAGGAATAAGGGATGAAAATAAATAAGCAGCCAACCAATATTTTATTTAAACCTGTGAAATGCTATGCAATTGCTGGGGAGTGATTTACTTCCA